>RJWJ010000839.1:5177-120843 GCA_004363605.1 Indri indri
AAAAAAAAAAAAAAAAAAAAATGCTCCAAATAAAAAGGTGTATACAAAATCCTAAGGAATAAATCAGGTCTTATCATGAGAATGATCTAATAATTCTACCCTCTTGCCGTTTCGTCTCAAAAGCCCAAATACTATATAGATAAATATTCTAACAAAGTCTCATAATTTTATAATCACCATGTCAATAAAAAGTTTAAAAAAAGGGGGATGAGGCCATCACACCAATATGAATATTTGACAGAGGACATTAGTGAATTGGGTATTACAGGAGTGGTATCTAAAACTGAACTGATCACTTGAAATATTATTGGAATAATCAGGATATCTGAATTCCAAAAGAGATTCTAAATCTGGGATATTTTAAAATATGCTGACTTTAATTAATGTGACATTTTTCTCATTCTTATCTTGAAAGCCTAATCAGTTTCAGGTTACCTCTGACCAACATTCACCCACCGGATACGCAGCATGAACTTAACATCTGGTAAAAATCCTCTCTACTATTTTTTCTTTTTCTGAATTATAACCAAATGCTAGGTATAGTGTTTGCTTCCATGATAGGTCTTGGGTCCTCTTTTGCTGCCTGATATCATCTCCGTTGGTCACCTGATGCCTCAGCTTCCTACTTCTCCACTTGTAGTACCTTTACTTGGCACAATTCTTTTCTTATATTTAGGCTATTTTGGGATGTTCAGGGAAGTGCTAGTAAGTACAGACCAGAACCACGTTAAATGGTACTTAAAGCTTTACCAACCACAGGAGAACAGACTTCTGTGAGGAAGTCAATACGATTCTAATTAAATTCTAATTAAAATTAAAGGCATGTATCTCAGGATGTCAATAAAAAGGACGTCAAGATGAATGAACAAAAGAAGAATCAATATCAAGGGGAAGATTTTATTACCACAAGCCAAGCCACCTATAGATTTCAAATGGGAATGAAAGGAATAGGGTGGGTGTCGCTTAAGAGGAATGCTTCGATCTGGAGATGGATTAGGGAATTTACCTGAGAATGAAATTCCATTCTAAACTAATGCAAACTGTACACATAGTGTATGACTCGGATGAAAGGAGGGATGAGTTTTAGGATCGCTAAAATATTGCTCCATCTAGTGGAAACTTAGAGTTTTTTTTCTTATGCTCTCCGCAGTTTTTTATTTGATGGTGTATCAGCCATTATTAGGATGCTAATAATGCCGAAGAGAAATAACACTAAAATCAACACCTCATAACAAAATGTAACATGTCAGGAACATTGTTACCAGAGTTTAAAACAACACTTAAATTCCGATGGTAAGAATCTAAGAATAAAAATCTAAGAATAAAATACACATAATTTTATAATTCTCTAGGAAAATCTCTGAAGAGATTTTTTAAAAAAACATACAGGCATTTATATAGTCATCTACGTGCAGAAACTTAGGAATACTGATGCAAGTTTCCTACAAAAGCCTCTGTATAGTAGTGGAAGAAAATAAATCCTGAAGTATGCGAAACACATTTTTGGCCCCCCCTTTAAGATGGATAAATTCCTTAGCTTAAGTTTTACATCTCTGCCAATAGCAAGGTAAATGCTTAATATGTAGTCATGTATCATATGGAATCACTTGATGAAAATTTGAAATATGATTTTGCATAGAATTCATTTAAATAATGCAAATAAGCTACTAGCATTCTTGCTTCTGTTGTCAGTGGAATTCAACTAGCGCCAGTGGGGTGGGCACGGGGTAGACTGTGGGTTACATTGTGCTTCACTCAGAACAGTTACATTTACGGCACTGCTAAGCCCACACAGGAATTCCATATGCTTTTTGTTATTTCCTTTTAAAGCTCTAACACTGATGACAAATGTCCAGATCAAATACAGATTTTGCCAAATAATAGGGCACACTGAGGTTAGGTGGAAGAGGGACAGTTTATTATCCGGACGCAGGACAGGAACTTAGAGAGCAACGTGAATACAGAATACTTAGCACACCTTTTCCTTCTCGCCCTTCAGGCATATGATAGAGTAACTGACTTATCAAAGTAAAGCACATCT
Organism: Indri indri; assembly: GCA_004363605.1. Classification (NCBI taxonomy): domain Eukaryota; kingdom Metazoa; phylum Chordata; class Mammalia; order Primates; family Indriidae; genus Indri; species Indri indri. The sequence continues at coordinate 7,219 of RJWJ010000839.1, forward strand.
TGTTCATTTTTCCAAATCCATTAAAGTTAGTCTCATCATTGTTCTATCCGAGAAAGTGAATCATGCCATGATTCAAAAAATCTGTTCTTCACATAAACCTATGAGCACACATTAAAAAATGATTTATTGTACATCTTTGCATTTCTTAAGGCATGAACAATGGCATACAGATGGAACAGGATCTGAGAAGCATCACGTCTTTTTTGACAAGGCCAGCACAAGCACAGCACATCGAGCAGACACACTCGAAGTCTGAGCTGAATGACTGCTGCGGCCCAGGAGCTCCTACGGTGAGGGATGGTGCGTCCGGACAACGGACCGAACGCGAGGCTTATATGCTGTTTTTAACTCTCTTGATCAGCTTTAAGCACCAGTTGCTATTTGTTTTTCTTTACGAACTCTTCAGACTTTGGATTTTGTATTATGCTCCTTTTATTCTGCTTTCCGAGGAGGGTGTGGATGTTTTTTTAAGGAATATGGTTGCAGCAAAACAGAAAGGATCCAAAAGTGGTTAGGGGCCTTATCTAATGCACTTCCGAAAGTCCGTTATAAAGATGAATAGAAAAGCAAATGGTAGGTTTTCAGTCGACCCAGAAACCACGCGTAGCTATAAGAAACATAATTGTGCATAGTTATTTATTCATTCAGAGTGTGATATGTGGCTAGCTCTATGTTCCCAGTTTACCAAAGAACAGGGCTGTCTACTTTGCTAAACCCAGGGTCCTTTCGAAGCTCCCAGTAGGTGTCGTTAGAAACCCAGGCTTCTCTTTGATTGGCATCAATAACTTTTCTGTGAAAATGAAAATCAACATTAGCCACAAATCACATCAAGGTGACCCGACAATCGGACCCTCTCCTATAGATTAGACATGTGTATATAAGCATTGCTTTGTAAGCCAATCAGTGTCCTACCTGCTAACTATTGATGACTTGACTATTTTTAACCAGAAAGGAACTCATTTTTCTTGTTAAATATTTGAAATGGAAGTAGGTAGGGTCATGGAGAGAGGAACTGAGGGCAGGAATAAATCACCTCCAGGCAGGGGTAGAAAGTGAAGAGCCCCAAACGAGGCATACACAAGCACTGTAACTAAAAGCTTCCGGCCCCAGACCCATGAGAATAATCTCTCCTTCCCTTGTCCTTACAAGCATGCAGCATCAGTGGCTCTCAGAGCCTCTGCAGGATCCTTCCAAAGAGCACACTTCAGACATCTGAGGGGCGAGGCTGCATTTCTGCCCCAGGGCAGTCATGGGATGGCAAGTCTAAAGGATATGAGGTTACCCTAAGCTTTTCTGTCCTGGTTCTGGAGGGCAACAGATGGATTTGGAAATCTCAGATTAATCTGCGTGATGTATATATAATCCCGCAAATAATCCTGTAATAATCACCTACTATCATACCACCGAGAGACCAAATCTGAACAGACGCAAGCTTTGTGCGATAGAAATAAAATTAAATCCTAATAAATCTTGTGGGCAGCGGGGTCCCATTCAGTCTGTGGCTGAGGGAGTGGAAACCAGTCCCCACCATTCTAAAGGGTGCAGCTGAAGGACAAAGAGCCTTCTGGACAAGACCCAGACTCTCTTTTCCTGCCCAGAAGAAAAAAGCTGTGGAGAAGAATTTCTTTTTATAGTTACTAACTTTTCACAAGTGCAAAATCTGCTTCAATATTTTCACTGCCAAAAGCAAAGTCACCAAAATCAGTTTAGTTTTTCTACATTTAAGTTCCTTGGACACTATACTATCTCCCATTTTCTTTCCATTTACCTGGAGCTTCTCACTGTTCATGGCAACCATTTGCAAAACATGAACTTGTTATGAGAAGGAAATGACTTACTTAAAAAATTTTGGTATATGTTCAAGATTGTTTTCCTCCATGTACCGTCTTCGAGATCTCTGGAGTTCCTCCACTCTTTGCTTCTCTGCTGCAGCAGCTTCTAAATTTCCTTCTTCCAAAAATCTAAGCAGAAAGCAGTTGGTATTTTAATCTATTACCCTCTTTTCTGAGGAAAAAAAAAATCTCTTGTGCACAAAATTACATTCTGGTTGCTGTGAACAGAACATATGGCACAGTAACACTCTGGCAATGTCCCCTCACCTCTGCCTCAGGTCACACTGCTTCTTTCTGTCCATCAATCAACACGCTTTCTTTTACACAACCTGAACTATTGTAATCAGCAATATAATATAATGGTAGGAGTGAAAGGTAAGTGGTTTGGCCTTGAAGACCTTCTTGTGCTGTCTGGGGTTCTACAACTTGAGATTTTCAGGATGACTGCAGTGCCCAGGGTTAGAACAGCAAGAAGTCACAAGTTGTGCTTCTTTTCCATATTATGAAAAAGCACTTGTTAAAGGCCATAGAATGGAAGATGGTAACTGGATGTTCTCCATCTATTTTGAGAACAGACTGAGAGAGATGGAGCGTTCCTGTTTTATTGGAGAGAGTAAAACTGGTGAAAAAAGAAAAGGTAAGTGGGAAAATTACAAAACTGCACAGAATAGGAAATGAATAGGAAATCAAGTTCAGAAAGGGAATTCTGAAATAGAATTGAGAAGGAAAAAGCAGACGTAATGGTGATTTACAAATGTTTGCATTTCAAAACGAGAGCAAAGAACAGGGATATGATATGGCATACATTGTATAGGAAGTTTATTGATAAATCTGAATGTCAGACAGTGAGACTGTATGTTTTAGAGAGAGAGGGGAAATTGAACAGTCAATACTGAGAACATTTTGACAGAAGACAGATAAAGCTATGAATACACGGAAAATAGAAAATTAGTATTGTATGGCATATAGAGCTTTTGGGAAAAGTAAAATGAATTCCTAGGAATAGACATCGTGACTTCAGAACTACATAATAAGAAAAATAAGAATTGTAAGGTATTAAAGGTATGGCATTTTGAGTACATCTAACATCCTGTGGGCTCAAAAGCATATTGGGAAAACTACAGACTTTCACTCAAAGCATTTTGGGGTGCTCCTGTAACTTACCCTGTTATTTTTCAGTTTAAAAGATACTTCATGTTACAGTTGTAGAAGTACAGAGGCCAAAAACACTGAGTGATGAGTGATCCTAAATTTAATGAAGAATTTACGAGTTTGAAGACTTTGGTAAATTTTCAGGGGTTGGGGGAGATTAGAAACTTTCTGTTAAAAAAAATCTGTTATCTTCTGTGGGGAACTTTGTGTTGAGATAAACTTCTGTTATAATCATCCTATGAATTCTGCTTTACGTAATATAGAAAACTCAAATATTGAGTGAATAAGGGAATGGAAGAAATGACTGAATGAATAAGTGATGGTGGTGAAAATAAGTCTCAATGACCTCTAAAGCCCCACGCCATGAGCTAGTCTACATCTTAAATACCACTGCCATCCTCACCTTTGATCTGGCCGGAACCGGGCATCTGTCGGTGGAAGGAGATCTTTTAGTACAGGATCTAATTCATTGAGCTCAATAGCAAACCTCGTGAAGCCATAGTAGAGCTCGTAGTTAGTTGGCAAGGAACCTGGAAGGAGACCAATGGCCACTGAGAGGCAAAAGGCTTACAGAACTGGAAGAAGTTGATTTACCTTGATGCTTAATTCATACCAGCACTAATACCAAATTTGTAGTCATAAACACTAGATTATACATTTTTTCAAGTGAATTAAATTGGCCATATTTTGCTAGGTGGGAAACTTTATGTTGATGATCAGAATAGATAGATTCATATACTTCATAAAATCCAGTTTTTCAAACAAAACTTTGCACACAACAGTAGTCTTTTTTTTTTTTTTCTTGAGACAGAGTCTTGCTCTGTCACCCGGGCTAGAGTGCTATGGCGTCAGCCTAGCTCACAGCAACCTCAAACTCCTGGGCTCAAGCGATCCTTCTGCCTCAGCCTCCTGAGTAGCTGGGACTACAGGCATGCACCACCATGCCCGGCTAATTTTTATATATATACTTTCAGTTGTCCAGATCATTTCTTTCTATTTTTTGGTAGAGACGGGGTCTCGCTCTTGCTTAGGCTGGTCTCGAACTCCTGACCTTGAGCGATCCACCCACCTCGGCCTCCCAGAGTGCTAGGATTACAGGCGTGAGCCACCACACCCAGCCTCAACAGTAGTCTTTATTGGCTAACTGAATCCACAATTTTTCTCTCAAGTATTCAATTGGGTAACTAAATGTCAGGGTGATTAACTATGAACATTAAGGTTTCACCAGAAACTCTCGTTATTTACTTCCTAGGAGAAAAGAAAAAGGTGCAGATCTAAATTAACATTTATTTTTCCTTTTTAACTAAACTTGAAGGCAGGATCTTTGTGTGCCTTGTTCAGAGATGTATTCCAAGCCTCTAGAACAAAGCCTGGTGCACAGTCAGTATTCAATAAATAGCTGCTGAATGAATGAACTAACCACTCTACTAGCAGGAAATTTAAATACTCACTGATGTCTCTTAGGAAACCAACAACTAATTTTAAAATTAGGGATTAACTGACAATATTTCAATGAAAATAAATGTCATGTGGAGACTTGTTCCATTTATACTTGATATTCAATTACATGCTAATGTATTACCAGAACTCTCTTCATGTCTTTTATTAAATGACAACATATTGCAGCTTTTTGTTGCTCAATGAAAAAAAATCACTTATTCTGGTGAGTTACTGACTTTGTGGATTATAGATGTCTACAGGCTTTCCTTGGTTTTTACTAAGACAGAAAATAAATAACATGAGAGAGGATTTAAGCTTATGCATTTCAATTATCTAAATTCCTTAATAAATACACCTAGGTTTTGAAATGTTGGTGTTACATTTAGAGTGATTTTTCACTCTCTGACCATGTCAGGGTCCTCATGATAAAATGAGGCTCAACCTCTGACTACATACCAGAGGTCTTGTCTAAATTTTCCTATTACTAAATATCAAATGTTGGGACATACATAACTTATACACGAAGTATAAATGTAACTATAATTGCCTTAAGCATCTACATCTTTAATCTCACTATTAAAGGAAACCTAATGTGACCAGCACGGGACGACCTGACATTTCCTTTCCTTCTGTTGCTCGTGGTGCCCTCCTGACTCGGGACACTGGGCCATTCTCACCTGGTCTCCAGACGCACTTTGCGGAGGGGGCCACGCCACAGTAGAGCCCTTCGTGCCACTTCCCAAACAGCCGGTGCACCACCTTCCCCTCCTGCCCCATCACAGCCCCCTGGACTTCATTCACGTTAGAATTCCAATAATTCACCTGGGAAAACCAAACCCCAATCAAGGCAGCTGATTGCTTTAATAACATCAATCCCTGTAATTTCCAGACAGAAATTTTTCTTAATGGTGAAGTCCCTAGTTCGAATCATTTCCATATGTCTATCTCACAATGCTTTGTATGGAAGGTTGGCTTTCTAAGTATCAGTTAGTTTAACTTTTCAGAAAGGGATGATTTCTACTCCACGCTATAGCACGGTAGCATCACACAGAGAAGGCTCAGTTTCTATCCTAAGAACCTAACGTTAATTTATAGGTTAATAATTTTTCTTTAGATCCTCTCATCTTGGATTTTCCCCTTACTAATGGATTTTAATGAATTTCAATTGGCTATGCTGCAGAAATAGTTTGTGAAATAATTTTCACAGTATCTGTAAATGGCTACATTTTATCACCAGAACCCTGCAGTGGCCCTCTACCAGCTATGCTGCTTCCCAAGGGATTAGAAGTTTATGGGAATTTGCCTACCTGGACTCCATGACCCCCCTTCCAGATCAGAAGGGACCAAGTAGGCAGGACCCTAGAATTCCCTGGCCGAAAGGCTCTAAAGTTATTCCACAGCTGGCACAGGGTTTTGATTTATGTACCCAAAGGCAGACCAGCCACCAGTGTGTGCACCTTTAGGTCTGAGGAATGGTCGAGGGTGGCTGTTTGTGGGGCGTGGACAGAGCTGGATGTGTGAACTGGATTGCCTACGTATATGTGTGTGAGACCCCTTGCAGTGCAGAACACAGCCAGAGGTGGGAAGAAAGCAGGGAAGGCCGTGGGCCAGGACTGGCTCTCTTGCACTCCCAGCTTCCCAGCGTGGAGTTCTAAGAGATCCAACCTGGACTTGCAGGTCTTGTTATGAAAGGTATTTCTGTCAAGGTGAAAGGACAGAACATATTTTATTTGACAGTTTGTAGGCTTGATTTACATATTTTAAATATTACGCAGGCTCTGCAAATATCAGGGGCAGGCAGGCACTGAAGTTTCTCATAGCCTACAAAACCAAATGCACATATTTCCTGTCATCACCCAGCCAGAGTGCACAGTGATCCTGGCTATTTGGTTCTAGCCACCTCATTGGTCTATAAGAAAAAAATAATGGGCAACATCTTGAGCTAAAATAAAGACATTTCAACTGAAATGAACATGGCCTTCCAATATGGCTTAAAAGGATTTATCTAAGAAAATATTAGAGTTTTAAGACTCCAATACGTTACCTGTTCACCATATTAGAATGGGGTCACAGGTCAGGAAGACATGGGGGCTGAGTGGGGTTTCTGTGCCACGTTGAATTCTGTAGCACACCTAAGCAAACGTGGGGTGATACTGTATGTTCCACTTTAGGCCAGAAACATGGAGGGAAAATGGTGTTCTGTAGGCATTTCTATCCCACATACCTTTTCTTGTTGGCAAAGGTAATGCTTTTTGTTGAATTTATTTGGACTACAGTAGTAGCATGGTTGGATGAGTTTGCAGTGACTGGTAGGAATCACCTAAATGTCTGCTCTCATCACATGTCCTCAGAGAATGACAACTGCAGTATAATTAGTTCCCTAAAATAAGATCACTTGAACATGTGATCAAGCAGAAATAGAAAGAGAAATATAAACCAGAAGACTTAGTCTGGGCAAAAAGTGTTTTCTGGAATTTTACTTAATGAACTACTGACTGGCTACTTAAAAAGTCTTTGAAAAGAAATTTGTTTTTTTCCATTTTGAGATGGTGCCTTTTCTGACCTCCACATCTTTAGCAGCCTGCATGCCTTGAGAAAGTCCACCAGCTCCTTCTGCTTTCTTATCTAAAACGTCTTAAGGACCAATGATACAGGACAGATTCACTTGCTGCTGTTTAAGGCGATTATTCTACTTCTTCTTTAGGAGGCACTTTATTATTTTTCCTTTACTGTTACATGATATCATTTACCTTGACAAATGTGAGTTTGCAAATGCAAACACTGCTTTTGGTATTTCTAATGGTTACTTCTCCATAATGCTCTATCCATCTTCTCCCACTGAGGATGTTGTGTATGCATGTGGTAACTTTATTCCACACATAGTAATCTCCGTACCTAGTGAAGAATATAATTTTGATTACGAATAGTGAAGGTTACAAATACATATGTGTGTTTCTACTAAAAAGAATATTCTTTGATCAAAGCTTCTTTTTGTCTCATTTTCCTCTCCTTTCTTTTTTTTTTTTTGAGACAGAGCGTTGCTCTGTTGCCCTGGGTAGAGTGTAGTGGCGTCACCATAGCTCACTGCCACCTCAAACTTCCAGGCTGGGACTACAGGCAAGTACCACCATGCCCAGCTAATTCTTCTATTTTTTGTAGAGATAGGGTATCGCTCTTGCTCAGGCTGGTCTCGAACTTCTGAGCTCAAGTGATCCTCCTGCCTAAGCTTCCCAGAGTGCTAGGATTACAGGCTTGAGTTACTGCGTCCAGCCCTCCTTTCTTTCTTGAAAGTCTCTATGTGGCCATAGATATTTATGACATGATTAATTTACTTAAGGAACACTTAAGTGCTTTTTATGGGCCAGGTGCTAGAGCTACAAAGTTGAATAGGACCTGTTTCCTGCTCTTCTGGAGCCAAAAGTATAGTAGGGATAGATGGATATGTAAATGAATACTTAAAATAAAATATGATGAGGGCTATAATAGATGAATGAACGATGCATCATGGGAACACAGAAGAAAGAGTCCTGAGTCCTTAGATCTGCCTGGAACACGGGCTGAGTGTTAAGGAAGATGTGGTAGAGGAGGCTGGGTTCCATCTAAGCCTGGATGATGGCAGGAGTGCACTACCAGCCAGGGACAAGCAGCCATAAAGCCACACAGGTCAGAAGAGCACAAGGCATCTGCAGCCTGTGAATGTTGTGCTCCAGGTGAGTGAGCGTGGCCGGAGGCAAGGCTGGAAAGGTGTGACGAGGCAGAGCCCGGAAAGCCTTCAGTGACATACCAAGGAAGTCTATATTTACCTTGCAGGCCACGGGCCAGCACGGAAGGAAGCCAGGTGGAGAGAGGCACCATTTCATACTTTGGTTAAGACCAAAGATGTGAATATTCTTTGGGAAGAGACTGAGGAACATAACCAAGATGGCACAAATCTAATGCAAATTCTGGGCAGTAAGGTTACAGAATTACTGCCAAGGAATGAAATGACATAGCTTCAAATCCCATTTAAGTTTGCACATTACATATATTTTCAAACAAAATGTTATTTTAAAATAAAATAAAATGCTTCAAGTTTCCACAAAATTTATAAATCGGTATGATGTAGGCATCTTATACATCTAGGAAAACTCTCTTCCCCATGAATTTTCAAATACTGACGTTTATTTTGTAGTCCTGGGAATACCTCCCTCTCTCCACCTTCCTCCTTATCTGGTCCACCAGCAAATTCTGTCACTCAAATGGCCAAAAACAAAACAAAAAAACCAACCAAAGGAAGAAATACAAACACTCAAGCCCTTGGCCTCAAAGAAAACTTCAGTTAATTTTAAAAGATTTATAGGCCATATCCTCTAGAACACAACTATAAAAGGATTCCATCGCTCTTCTTTGATAACATAACTTAAAATTTAAAATAGTCTCCAGATCTAAGATGAACTCAAAAGTGAAATTATAAATTGTATAGCAAAGCAATTCAACAGGGGAACTTTCATATAAAATGCAAACCAGTATGGTGACGGGGACATGGTAGGTACCTGGTATTGACTGACGAGTGGAGGACGTGAAGAGATGAACAGGAAATTTTGACACATATGCTAAAATTCTCATTTTTTGGGGGGTGGTGGGGGGAGTTCTCAAAATTTTGGTGAAGGTAAGAGAAGCTTTGGGCATACAGGGAAATGGACTCTTGGCAACTTTTAGAGTTTAAAACGCCATTTCTGATTTAGAAAAGCAGAGAAAAGGCCAAAAGGGAGCAGAGAGCCACCTACTTTGGAAGCATGACATTCAGTGTTCCCACAGGCAGGATTTCCATCGACTTCCCCCAGAACTTGTTTTTCCATCTGATATCTAAATGACATAGGCAGAGGACAAGCAATATACTCCAAATCTAATCATTTGTTCTGTAAAGACTAACTTTTGTATTATATTTTACAAAGCACTTTTGTAATCACAATCGATTCTACATTATTGATTTAATATGACAAGTGCCCGAAGATGGCCCAAGGTGAAAATATTAACTGTGAACCAAGAAAATATACTATCTATGTTTCTCTATAATACATACTCCATATTAGTTTTCAACTACCAAAACTGGGAGAAACCCAGAATAATGTGTGTATATTCACATACACATATAGACCTAGACTCTACTGTGCTTTAATGTCTGGATAGCAATAAATGTTGTTATAAGTTTTAAGTAAATGTTAAAAATAGTTAACATATATATCAGTCATAAGGCGTATAGTAAAAATAATTGCAGTATGGCAGTATCATTGATTTACATACAAATCCCCCCCCCACCCCCATATGGAAGAGTTATATGATTTGGGAAAACAGTAAAAAAAATAAAAATAATAAAGTCTCTTAATACAGATACCTAAGATTTATGAAAAAGTGGGATTAACTTAATGACCATGTTTCTACACTAGTTATTAAGACACAGCCCAGGGCCCAGCACTTTATCTCACATGATGGCTTTATGTTTTACTCGTGGAAACTCAGATTTACCTGCACATTTGTAATAACCACCTGGTCCCATTTTGATGAACTAAGGGAGCTTAGTGCCGCCTCCACAAAATTTCTGACTCTTGGTTATAACTAAGAAATGATGTACTGTCTTATTTTGCAATAAAGTACAGACATGGAACTCTACCATTTTGTGTGTTTTCAGGTCAAGGAAGTGCTCGTGAGAAAAGTCATTCTGTGAGCAATGAAGCACCCTTCCAAACATGCACAAACTATTTATACTTAATGACCAAATTTACATATATATTCTCTCCTTTCTAATGGGGTTCTGAAACTTCTTATTTTAGGCAAACTTGTAACATTCTGACTGAACAGTAGGCATTAATAAGTGAAGACTTCAATCCGAACCCTGAGTCCCAGTGAATGAAAGACCAGGAATTACCGCAACATTTATGCATCTAAATAGACTGTGACCACAGACGATGAGCCATAAAGCCTTCCTTCAGGATGAAAATGTCTCTGCACACCCCCAAGAAGCAAGAAGGCGGCAGATGGAACCTCCACATCACAGATGCAGACAATGAGGCACCATGAGACAAGGTGACGGCTCCGAGCTGGCACAGTCAGCGGAGAGCTCTGCTGTTCCATAAGGCTTTGCTTCCTAGATAAGCAATCTCATCTCCTAGATGGCACAGTTTCATGTTTAAACCAGGAAGTGTAATTTCTCAAACCGAACTCTGCACCAATTACCAACATTCTGAGTTCCAAAGGTAGAAATCTAAACTGAGTACAATGTACCTTTGGAAGCCAGACATTTTTCCATAGGCTCATAAATGTGATTTTAAATTATAATTGAAATACAAACCTTGCCAAAACACAAAATTCTTTGATTCACAGTGACAGGCAGAAATGGGTGGATGATGGCTAACCTGGTAATTAAACAAAAAAGAAGGCAATGACATCAGTGTTAAAACTTCCATAAATGATAACTGTTTTTATAATATGTATTGGTCACCCCCAATAAAAACGACTATTCATCCATTTCTTATTAGTGACTTACTCTTAAAATGTGTAAGTGTATCTTTAGCTTTCAAGACTTCATGCTTAAACACAGAGAACTTATACAATTTAGAGGGGGCGACGATACTGCTAAGCTAAGTAAGTTTTCCATGAACTGGTATCAAAACACATCCCAGTTATCGAAAGGCTGTTTTCATCACCAAACTGCTTTCCTGCCTATATAGAACTCTCACTGAGTCCAGTGGCACTCACCTGTTCTGAGAAAAACCGGAATCCCTTGTCTTCTCTAATGCATTCATAAGTCTCCCCAAGCACTGGGTTGAATGGCTTACTTCCCGCTCTGAAATAGGTGGAGCAATATCCTGAAACTGCAAATGCAGCAACGAGAACCTGTTAAAACATTGAAGAAAGGAAAATAATATAGGAGAGACTACTGCCTGGTCTGTTTGTCCCTTTTTCCTCTAGATTTTACACACACCACATTGATGGGTGTTGACTTGATGGCATTTGCATTTTCCATTTGCACAGCATGGCCATCATCACATGGAAAAAACAAATAAAACAAGGTTAAAGTACTTGCATGGGGACCAGCAGGCCACCAAGGTCAAGTGTTCTCCATTCGTATGTCCACCCAATTCCATGGGTATCACAGAGTTCAAAGGTTGTGAAACCCAGTTTCTACGTTTCATGTGCACAATCTTTAGCATCATGTGCAGGGGGGTTGTGGCTGCTGGTGCTTTGCAGAGGGCAGGGCAAGGTTTCCACAGTCACGTGGAGTAAACAGCAGAGTACAAACAGGAAATTACTTTCTCAGACCTAAGTTCCTGAACAGATGGGCTACCTTGGCATTCAGGAAAAGCTGATAAAGCAGGGCAAGGCATGAATTAAACCTCTAAGGAGCATGATGCCTTTACATCCTAGCGTTAGAAACACTCTAGACCAAGGATAACCACAAAATGTGTATCTTCCAGTAAAGGTGTCTGGGACTTTTGGGCCCTGCCTGATTTATGCAAACAGACCAATTCCTCGCTTACCTATGCAGTGAGAATGCTATGCAAAAACCATTTCCAGAAGGAAATGAATTCTGGCTTAGCCCAGGTCTAGGGTTGGCAAATCCCCGAAGGGCGCTTCTCTTTTATTACCATGCGCTCGTATGGATCATCGGTTTCCGAAGCCTTGTCCAGAAGCTCACTGTATTCCATTTCCTCACAAAGATGCTGCAGAGTGTTGAGTGGCTCGTTTAGCTCCACAGGCATAGAGACTTTGGATAAGTCTTTCCCGATGTTGTTCCTCAAGATATTCCACAGGTTAATGTTACTGGTGTCAGGGCAAGGAGCTGGCAAACACGTTCGACGTCCGTTTCGGAATGCCCCTCCTGTAAGCTCCCCGTTCAGGACTGGAAGAGGGAGAATCACAATGAAAGATGCTTTTCTGATTTCATAAAACCAGGAAGGGAAATAACTCAAATAATTCGGATTGCAATACATTTCCTGAGCCTTCATTATACTCTCTCAAGAGTAAATGGAATTGGCCGGGCGCGGTGGCTCATGCCTGTAATCCTAGCACTCTGGGAGACCGAGGCAGGAGGATTGCTAGAGGTCAGGAGTTCGAGACCAGCCTGAACAAGGGCGAGACCCCGTCTCTACTAAAAAATAGAAAGAAATTATCTGGACAACTAAAAATATATAGAAAAAATTAGCCGGGCATGGTGGCACATGCCTGTAGTCCCAGCTACTCGGGAGGCTGAGGCAGTAGCATTGCTTGAACCCAGGAGTTTGAGGTTTCTGTGAGCTAGGCTGACACCATGGCACTCTAGCCCAGGCAACAGAGCAAGACTCTGTCTCCAAAAATTAGAAAAAGCAAAGAGTAAATGGAATTATTTCAAACAAGGTTACTAACAAATGTACAAAACATCAGTGTATAGTGTTTTCTTTTTTTTTTGAGATGGAGTCTCGCTTTGTCACCCTGGCTAGAGTACAGTGGCGTCATCATAGCTCACTGCAGCCTCAAACTCCTAGGCCCCAGCGATCCTTCTGCCTCAGCCTCCTGGGTAGCTGGGACTACAGGCGCACACCACCACGCCTGGCTAATTTTTTCATTTTTTATAGAGACAGGGTCTCACTCTTGTTCAGGCTGGTCTTGAACTCCTGAGCTCAAGTGATCCTCCTGCCTTGGCCTCCCAGAGTGCTAGAATTACAGGTGTGAGCCACTGTGCCTAGCCAGAGTATAGTTTTTTTAAGCAGGTGTTAAATATACTCAAATATCATGCAAAAAAAGACAAGTCAAATTTAAAAAAATTAAATCTGTTTAACAAAGATTTAAACTTTTGGCTTGAGCAAGACATAAAACTTTTTCACTTAACCATTTACCTAACAAAATTTTCAACCATTTACCTCAAAAGATTATATGAAATTAAAATTCATTGAACAATCAACTGCAAAAAGAACAATTAGTGTGTGTGTAGGGAAATGCCCGTTCATTAAGTCTCCAGTGTTGTAATTTGGCATGTAGATAGAACAACCTGGAAGCTCAAATGATGCATACTTTGCCGAGAAATATTGTCCGCAACACTGGTGTTGTCTTCAGATATATTATCACTCACATCACTGATGTAAGACTCATCATCTGAAGCCTGAGGAAGGGAAGAACAAGGAACATACAAGGATCAGAATTCTTGTTCAGTCTTGAAAGCTCAGATAATCCAATGATACAACTCCAGTGAAAAGCAGAGGTCATAGCGGGAAATGTATTTGGCATATGTGCAATGAACACTCGAGGGTCTTGCGTGAGCTAGGATATAGGATCGCTAGAATGGAGCCCTGGTCTTTAAGTAACTCCCTGTTTTAGTTGGGGCAAGAGGCTGGGGGAGGCCAGTACAGACCCAGAAATATTTCAGTACAATACACTAAGAATGCTCTTAAAAGAAGACCCTATGACTCTGCCCAGAGAAAATAATATTTGAACTGGCTGTTGGAGAATGAATAAGAGTTACCCAGTCGTTGGAAGAGGGAGAAGCGCAGGAAGAGGGGAGAGTGCAAAGGCAAGGATCACACAGGGAAGCATTTATCCCAGGAGTGTGAAGATGTTGAGCGTGGCTATGACAGACGGTGGGGAGGTCAACTGTGAAGGGCATTTCATGCCAACATGAAGGGTCCACGAACAATCCTATGACTTAGTAAAACCAACAGAAATGCAAGGGAATACGAGAGTCAGATTTAGTTTTCAGGAAGACACTTGGCAGCGTTCCTTAGGGAGGCCAGACACCAGGTTACTGCCTAGATCCAAGTAAGAAATACTGACAGCTTAGATTCAGATGGCTGCGGTGAGCACGGGGAGAGATCAAGAATTAAGCCATCTCTGTGTGAGAAAATACAGAACTAAAATGAAACCAAAATTAGCATAAGAATAAAATTAAGAAACAACGTACATACTAAGGAGAGCAGAAACAGAACAGCTAAGAAAAGAGAGGAATAAGATAGAACCAGCAGAGGAATGGGAAAACCAATGTCTCTCCTGCAGGCAAGAAGGCTGTTGAAACTTATTTACTTCCTTCAAAATGAAAATAGAGCTATATTTTTTCTGAACTTTAAAATAAAACATTCTTATTATAAAACATTAAAAATTACATGAGGGTAAACAGATAAGTATGAAAATCACCCGTAATCCCATCACTCCTGACGTTTTGTAAATGTTATCCCCCAGTTTTGAAATGCCTATACACACATATTGATATATCTATCTTTAGACACTGAAAAAGGAGATTGGTTTATACATTGTTTTATAGCATTCTGAATACATTTCCATTATAGTAGACACAGCTCTTCATCTTTGTTTGGAAGAGCAACATAATTCCTTATACAATTATAGCAAGGAATTTGACCAGAATTTAAGTGACTTCTCACTTTTTAAATTATATACAATACTTGGATGAACATCCTTGTAAATACATTTTTGAGAATCTACCTGGTGATATCATTACAATTTATTTCTGGGTCAAATGGGTCACTTTGAGGCTTTAGTCGCATGTTGCCAAATTTCTCCCCTGAAAGATTGGATGAATAATTTGTTCTTTCCGGCAGCATATGGGAACATCCGTCTCTCCACATCCACTAAAACACTATACATTATAATCTTTTTTTAGTGTTTATCTACCTAATATACATGAAAGATCACTTTTAAGTTTGGATTTCATCCTTTGTGAATCATTTTCTTATTTTTCACACATTTTTCAGTTCATTGTATATATTGCTATTTTTCCCAGCTTGCAATTTATTGACTTTGTTTATGTAAATTTTTTTACCATGTAAAAATTTTAAATTTGCATGTAATAAAAACAATTGGTCTTTGCCTTTAAGATTTTTGGATTTATTGCTAATGTGTTTAAAATTAGGGTTGAGAAGAATTAATCTATTTAGGGAGAGTAGAGTAACAGAATGATTGCATGCATGGATGAATAATGGTAGTTTTGCTTTTGCACACAGAGTAAGTCTACAAAAATGGCAAATTGGGAATAAAATCTTTTTCTGATTCATATTTTCTCACTGCAATTGGTTCCCACAATTCCCATTGACTGCAACAGAGCTGAAGTTTAAACCACCAGACTCAAGAAAGCTAACTTCTTAAGTTTAACAGAGAAAAAACGTAAATCAAACTCTTCCCTGTGATTTCTCTGGAAAAAAGCTAATCACACTCGATTATGTTTGAGGAGAAAAATGTTTATGCAAACCAAATTTATGTTGCATGCATGCTTAGTATTTGAATGTTTGTTAAGAAAACACTCATGTTTATCCTACAAACAGCTATAAACCTCTATCTATTCCTCTTCAATTTTTAATCCCTCCTAAACTAATATATCATAGAAATGATCTGATATCACTGTAAAAGAATTCTACAGTGACAGCAGGCCCTGAGTAAGACATATGCACATCGTGTGTGTGTACAGTAACAAAGGCTGGGCTGTCTTGCTGTGGTCCACTCACACTTCCCTGTACATACAGCCAAGGCTCCATAATATTATAATAAAATAATTTATCTTCTCTCCCATGATGAAGAAGCCCTGGAGCCAAAGAGTTCTCTTTATGAACTTAGGGATTCGAAAGACTTCAGAAAATATTTTTTTTCTAAATGTGACCAGGCATGTAGCATTGCAGAGACAAGTTTAAAAGCAGAAGCAAGGCAAGTAGATCATCTTGGAAGCAAGAAGAGCATTTTTTTTTTTTTTAAAGAGCTGAGCTTTCATTAAGTAAAGTGCATTGGTAGATACCACATAAAAAGGATTTTTCCTCAGTTATGGAAAAATGTTAATGTAAGACAGCTACTGCCCAGATGTTTCTGTTCTAGTGCTGGAGACACCATGGTTAAATTTCTGCCTTCATGAAACTTACACTCTAGTGGGAGAGACACACAACGAACAAATAAAATATATGAAATATATATTTTGTTAGATAGTGATAACTGTGAAGGAAAAAAAAATAAGGAGGGAAGGATATAAAAGGCCAGAGAAGAAGGGGAAATGGTAACTCTAAATTGTAGATGGGGCAGCCAGTGTATTCTTTCCAGCAGTGACTTTTGAGTTAGGGACTAGATAGAGGGAGGGAGCTGAACGTGTATATTTTGGGGGGAAGTGCTCCCGCCAGGGTGAGGGGCAAGTGCAGATGCCCAACCTCCTTGGCAGCTGTAGTGTAGAACCCGCAGCTTGAGCCTGCCCTGCAGCTGGTGCCATGACTCGCACATGTGCAGTCAATCGCCAGGTGGGCTTGCCACACCTGTTGGTGTGAAGACACGAGGGGCTTTCTGGGGGACCTCATCACAAGGGAACCCTGTAACCAGACCTTAGCTGAAGTGGGGCAGCAACTCTGAGAGCACCATGCTGCCTGCCATTTGGGCTTATCTCCTGGTCTAGCACCTTCAAATACTTAAGACTGAGTGTTGTGATAGAGAAGTTGTAAGTTAAGTAAAAATAATTATTTTATCAAAAGCTGTACCATACAGGGCACGAGGAATGGCTGTGCAGTTCAATCCTTTCCAGTGTGGGCTGTAGGAGTCACTGTCCTTCCTACAGAAGGGACACAAGGTGTCTTTAGCAAATGGACCACTCCAGGAGTCACTCCTTTGGCTGCTGGAAGGCTCCCAAAGAAGAGAGGTGGCAAGAGGCTGCAGCTGACAGCAGGGATCAGACCATAAGGGTCTTTGTTTTAACAGCGAAGGAGTCTAGACTGTTAGCCTGAGGACACTGGGGAATATGGACATGATCACATTTGCCTTTTAGAAAGATTTATCAGGTTGCCCGGTGGAAAATGGATTGGAGAGGCCAAGGCAGGAAGCCGGAAAGCCAGTTACAGGACTGGGAGGGTGACCTAGGCGTGGAGAAGATGGAGATCGGATTGGAGCAGAGGCAGGGAAGCTGCAGGAAAACGTACGTGTAGGTGACAGAAGCTACAGAATCTGATGAGTGAACCGAGGTAGGTGGCAGTAAAGGAAAAGAAGGAGTGAAGGAAAATACCCAGGCGTTCGACGTGAACACTGGGGTATAAGAACACTAAGATAGGCAGTATGAGAGGTGAGGCAGGCTGGGTTTCTTTCCCCCCTGGGGGTTGGTGGCATGTGTAGAAGAGGCTTGTTGATTAACTCTTTTCTGGATATACCGAATTAGAAGGTTCTGTGAGCACCAGGTGGCAATGTCAAACAGATAGCTGGTTATGTGGTCCCAAGCTGACTCTTTCCAGACCTGCTCTGTCCTTGAGCTTTAGGCTTGACTATTCAAATGCTCGACAGACAACTGCACTGAGAGGTCTGACAAACTCATGATGCCTCAAAGTGAACGTATCAACTTCATGCACCCCTGCCCTATGCATCACCCTCGCTCTGCCACCAGGTTCATTCTCCCCCACTCCTCACTGCACCCCCAGGGTGGCACTACCATCTTGCTTGCACTCACACAATAACCTGCTTCACATCCTCTCCACTGCTGCATCCCCCGTGTCTAGGGCAAGTGGTACCTGGATGTGCTGGTTGTGCCCCAAGAGCTTGGAAATAGGAAAATAAAGTTGCTCTCCGAGAGACAAGCTCTCAAGTCATCAGATGACGGGTCAGAGCTCAGATAATATGCTGTCAAGTTTGACTATAACCTGATAGAGGAAGGATGAAGGACTTGTCAGGAGAGCTCAGAAAAGCAAATTCTGGTGGCATGCCCAGGCCACGTGGCAGAGTATCCCTGTGATGCAGAAGGGAGTATGGAGCCGTAACATTTTGGCCCTCCTTGCCTTAAGTTCGTTCAACTCAGTTCTCCTGTTCCCATTCCTTGCTCACCAAGCAACCTGCTGACTAGAATTAGAATCTGCCACGCAGATTTGCCTACAGGAAACAAGGCACTGACTAGCAAGATGATTATTCTGTCCATCTGACAGTATCAATTGCCATTACAAATAATTAAACTAGCACTCTGGCCTGTGAATGGGAGTCTCTGTAAACCTGTTCATGCCTGCCCTGGGATCTGGAAAGCAGGTGCATGCCTTGGTATGCTGACAAATTCAGTACCTGACAAAAGAATTCTATTTTACTTTTTTCCCATTATAAAAGTGATGCGTGTTCATTATTTCTTTCTCATTTCTGCTTTATCTTTGTTTCTAAAATCACTCATAATTTCAAACATCCAGAAACAACTATTACTAATTGTCAGGATGTTTCCTCCCAATCTATTTTCTATGCATATGGAAATAACATTCAACTGCTATTTCATTTCTTTTTTGTAAAAATGCAGTACAGATTTGCAATCCCAAATGACAAAATTCCTAATCGGCTGTGTGGGAAAGAGTTTTGGCTGCTTCCCTCATGCATGGGGGAAAAAAAAAAGCCTAGACTTATCCACTATGCAATTCAGCCATATAACAAAAAATCACTTGTAGTCCCACATCTATTTTAATAAAAAAATCAAAATGTTCTTAACTAAATTTCAGTAAAAGAACTAATTTCTGCAATGTGACCAAGGAAGAGGTTCCCTGTTTCTAAGACCTTGCCAAGAATTATGAACGGGAAGAGTAATCCAATAAAGTTTTTATGATAGCCAGAGGCTAACCTCTAACCTCCAAAATCATAATTACTCAAGTAGATATATGCTAGACATTATCCTTCTAGGCTTGAATTCATGTCCCCGGCAAAGATATATAATATTTATGTGTCTGTGTGTGTCCATGAATAGTGATTTTCTAATCCTCCCATTCTTCTACATTTATTAGTCAGCCTCCTTCTTATAAAGAACTCTGTCATAAACTATTTGGTTACCCTGAAATATGAATCATAGAAGACAGTCAGAATAAATGTTTGGTTCTTTCCCTTAATTCATCAAATTTAAATTCTTTGTGCTCAGAAGTGTTAAGAAGTGCTCAATAAATGGCAACTGATATAGTTTGCGTGTTTTTAGCATTGCCGCAATTTGGGCATCTTATTATGATGTAAACAAACAAACAAAAAAAACCAAAAAATTTCCACAGTCTTATTTGCTTTAACTCAAACTCATAGTCACAAGCATTTGAAGCTGACAGGTCAAGGAATCTTACCTCGTTCTCAGATGAACTTGCAGAGAGGAGCACCTCTTGGGCATCAAAGAACTCAGAAACAGACTCTGACATGGAGAGGCGGCTCTCATTGGCTACTTGCTGTGAGAGGGGGAGACTGACATGAATTTGCTCGCCAGCCTGCAGGAGAGAGAAGTATGTGGTGTTACCACTTTCTCTTCTGTTAGAATAGCTACTCCTTCAAATTAGCCAGACTCTAGTCTTCAACATTATGTGTTAAAAGAGTGGTGACCACAAGTAATTTTCACTTGCAACTCGGTAACGATCACTGCCTAAGTTTCCTTCCAATATGTCTAAAGACTCCAAAATGCATAGTTCAGAGATGCTGGTACCGTGTCTTGATTGTAAATCTATGCTCAATTGATATTAAGTGGAAATTGATTACAGAGACACATTCATTCTCTTATTCTTAGGCCTGTCATTGCTAGTCATATTCTAACCAATACACTAAACCTCAAGAAGTATTTGTAGAAACTATGAGAGACATGCCAAGAAAACAATCTATAAGACTAATTTTTTTTCATGCAAACATCTGAAAGCTGGGAATATAAGACCAATTTTTGAGACAGAATTTATAAAAGCCATTTTCCAATTTGATCATGAATTTTAATCAATGAAACACATGACTAGTATTGAAACTTATTTGAAATTGTACTTTTATTCAATAAATGATAAATATTGTTTTCAAGGAAGCTATTTAAGTTTCAGTCAGAAATATATGTAAGAGAACTATAATGTATGTACTCTAGTGTGCATTTCAGGTTGAAAAGATTTCAGCTGAGATTATTAAATCATTTTTGAATGACAAATTTTAGAACTACTTCTAGACTCTGGGCAGTTGAGTGACTATAAGTGTTATCAGAGAAAATGGGGCCAATGGAGGTAAATGGATGTAGGGTGGCCAGCTGAAGTTAAAGATAAGCTGTCCTGTTAATAGAATAATATTTCCTAAGCAGTTTAACCTGTGAACCTGTAGATTTCTAGTGAAATATATGTTTTTGGTGCAAATATTACTTTAGTATTATTAATAGTTAAAACTCTCATCTTATTATATGTACCACTGTATATAAAACTCTAATATTACTGTTCAAAAGTATAAGTTCTCATGGCTATAAAATAATAATTTTAGAAAAGGTCATAAAGAGAATAACACATTTAAGTTTAGCCCAAACCGTGAATGTTCTCCTATTCTCTTACTATTTCTTCAATCTGAAGAATGGAATAATAACATCACCTACTTCAAAGGGTTGTTGAGAATGTCAAATGAGACAACACATGCAAAGTATTAATAGTTAGCACAATACCTAGCATATAGTAAGCATTCACTGGACATATGTTAACTATGAATTACCATCACCAGCAGCAGTAACTGCAGCAGCATCATTAGCATTAGCAAGGTCAGGGGACTTCTCTCTCTAAGTAGAGCTTTCAAAACAAACCTTAAGAAAACTTTCATTTAGCAACTTCTCAGCTAAAAATGATTTTTATAAAAACATTTCATTGGCCATTTGATGATAATGAACATTTCAAATGAAGAATGAGAAAGACACAGAAAATTAACAAGCTGAAGTAGATATATAAATATTGGATGGCATCAGGTGAACATAGGAATAAATAAAAATATTAATAGACACTGATCACCAAGAATAAATGATGTCAAACTCACACACATCCTTTACTCCAAAGGATACTGAACTGTCAGCAACAGAAATATTTATGGATAGAATTATATTAACAATGAAAAAACTGTATAAAAATAAATAAAAATATGCAGCAGATTTAGATGCCATAAAATAGGTACTCTACATCTACTAAAAATGAGTCTTACCTCATCAGGGCTAGGAATAATATTTACACTGACAACCTGATCACAAATAATAGACTCTGAATGTATTCTGTTCAACCGACTCCTTAGCTCAGCATTCTGGTTGAGTGCCTTAAAATAACAAAAACCGCACATGTAATTTCAAATTAGTAAGTAAGCATAAAACAGAACAAGCACAAAAGTACAAGTTGGACAACAATGTCTGTGATGCTTTTAGCTCTGACTTTTGGAATCATCATGAGCCAGGTCCTATCAATAAGAAGAAAACAAATGGCTCAGAATTAAAGTATTAATTTTTTGTAATATAAGATCATTGTTTTGTACATTCGTGGGCTGAAACAGTTAATGGATTTCATACAATGATTTATGGAATTTTCTCTTCCTTAGAGTCAGGCCCATTACATCCAAGCTCAGTCTACCACCACATATATATTACATTTTGCAGCCTGGGATGAAAACTATTGATTCTTTCAATTTTTTTTTTTGTTCAAGTTTCTAAAGTTTAGGAGTCATTTCAAAGCCAGATAGTTATCTTAAAAACTATTTGGAAATGGAATGAGCAATGAACTGGTTTTAGTTTACAGAATTATATTTTAGTCTGGTTAAAGAAAATGGCTGTATTTTCATTTTCTAGGAGCACATAATTAATACATATGACAGTGCAGCAGAATTAACTGAAGTATGGACAAAATGGTGTCTTCACTGAACAGTATAGACATTGACAACCATAATAAAGAACGTAATACTGAAAGCAAACTAATTCCAAGTTGTCTACGTCACATTACTTTCAACATACCTTAAGTTAGCACCAGTAAAACACTACTTGCTATAATACAGTTTAGTACACGGAGCAACTGCATTTATTACAAGAAGAGAACAGCTTTACAAAAGCATGGCTTCCCTACAGGGGAAGGGAACACACAAGGAACCATGCGTTCCTGTGGACAAAGGAACAGTGAATCCTCCAGGAACGCACACCACATTGACGTATGGAAACATGTTCCATTTATGTTACACAGATTCAGCTAACTAGAATTCTATCAAGCCTCAAGTAAAAGACTTTTGTGAAGACAGTGACAAGATGGACAACTTCCTTTCCTTCTCATTAAAATCAGCAATTGGTAAGATGGAGGTGGATGTTTTACAGTAGAAGACAACTGTCAAGGCTTAGTAAAGAGGGCATCTGCCCCAGGGTATGGGCATCCTGCTTCATTCAGAGTCAATGAATACAGTAAAGCAATGCATATACAAATATAATATCACAACTACAACTCTGTACCCATTAAAACACCTGGGATAAATACGAATCAGCTAAACTCTTCACCTGCGCAGAGCAGCGCATACTCTTTGAGCATGGAGCACAGAACAGCCTCTCCTCTCCTCTCTCCCTCCGGGTTCCCTCTTCTTCCCTCCGTTCAACTGAGCTTTTCCTTTTTGAGGAGAAAATTATTCACGTGCAGCTTTTGGCTTTTATTTAAAGCCTTTAGAACAAGTTTGTAAAATATGTCAAATGACACACTCGATCTGCTGATGGATTAAAGGTGGATACATATCCTACAGTCATTACATTTGCATATAGGAGGAAATATGTCTCTGGCTATCTGAGAAAACAGGGATATGTTAGAAAAAAGAAGTGATAATGTTCTTAGTAAATAAACCGTGTGCCTCAAAGGAAGAATCCTAATAGCTTTTCATCCCACAAAAATACTCAGGATCATTTTTCTTAGAGCAAAATCTCAAACACTTAGAATTTGGAAAAAAAATACTGCATCATTCTTATCCTTTGTGACTATTACAGACAGGCTTATTTGCTCATTATTTCCCTGCCTAGAAGTATATGCAAAGTTGTCTTAGTTACTGAAATATTTGGAACCAGATATACTTTGCCACCACCATGTAAGTGGGAGGCCCCAGGGTAAGTTGTTCAATGGTTTTCATTGCAGAATCACAGTCTTTACCTGAGGGGTTTATACAAACTTCAACTAATGGTTCCTCCAAAGTGACTATACCTTCTGTTGCTGCTAGAACAGTGTGAACACAACAACCCCACAAAAACTCAAGGGCAAGGATAAGTAATGGTCTTCTTCAGAGTGGAAATATTAAACATAGGTTTGTCATTTATAGGGAAGGTTGCAGAGTTGTTTGTTCTGGATGTTTAAAAAAATTAAATTCTCATTTAAACTCTCATCTCATTCAATATTCATTAAATGTGACCCTGCCTACAGGTATATGTTAAGGCCACACAAGATAACCTCTAGCCTTTAATATCAACAGGAAATGAACTAAAAGTTGTTTTTTTGTTTTTTTTTTTTTGTTTTTTTTTTTACTGAACATAATTTATTATTTTTCTTGAATGTGATGTGAAAAATAAAAAATCCTGGCCTGGGAGTCAGAGGATCAGGTTCTCTTGATCTCAGGACTAAGTGGTCTTAACCAAGTTACTTAATCTTTCTAGGCCTCAATTTTCTCAGGCAAAGAATACGGGAGTTGTATCAGATGATCTTTAAAGTCTCTTTCAAATTTGATTGAAAGGCATGGTCAGAATCTTGCACAGCGCTTCCTGGTTATCATTATGAAGATCAGCTACTGTCCAGAACAGTGTAAAATTAATTCTGGTTCTTGGGATTTTCTGATGCTTACGTTATAGTTAATGGGAGTTGTCTATACTTTCAGGGGCTGATCGCAAGTATTTGGTGTTCTAATAAGAACATAATCAAGATATTTTTACATTATATGCAGAGTTTGCTTTGACATTCTCTGAGATAGTCTGGAGAGAGATTTTTGTTACCTATGTCTTTACTTAACTCTATCATTGTTAGAACCCTGTTCTCTCCTCAATCGGTGGCAAAAGAGTAGCATGGGAATAAAAGAGAGAAATCTTGGTTAAAGTATTTCTTATTGAGATGACAAATAATAAAAGTATTTTTATTTTTAAATTTTTTTACATTTTAATTTTTTAATTTCCATTTTTTTCAAACTTCAAAACTAAATTTTTTGAAACGATTGCTAATACTTAAAAGCAAAGATCTGTCATAGTTTGCCACTATGGGTAAAGAATAATAATTTACTGCCAAAATATTAATATTGTGCCAAAATAGTTTGGTTCTATTTTAAGGGTATGATAATGCATTTTACTAGTTCTTATTTTAATCATTTTCAGAACTGAGACAAAAGTAGACAACTCAATTTTGCTCATACTATTTCAAATCAGATGTTAAGCATGTTGAATTCAAAGCTTAAAGTTTAAAAGAAACAATTTTATTAATAATATATATGCAGTGGTAGAAAAGAAGCTCTTGTTGCATAGCACAGAAAGCATGGCTACCAAGACTGCTCCAACTCTGGCAACCTCAATGTTGGACAGTGTAAGCCGACAACTGAGCATGCAACAGCCCGTTTCTTGCGTCTTCCCTGGGCCCGCGCCTCCTTCTGCCTTGACCATACAGATAGTTTTTGAAGTTTGCTACAATCAAGTGCCATGAGTTTTGTGGTGTAGTGCTCTCAGGTAGTGCTCAGGACCACGTTTATTATTTCCCTCCCTGAAACTCAATTATTTTCTCTGTAATGATATAATGGAAACCTTGGGAACACTGAGGAATTGACATATTGTCAGGGAAATGATGCTCTTAATAATAATTACCATTAAAAGGCCCAGAAGATGGCATAATTAATGTAAAGAATATACCCAAGGAGAGTGAATAGTTGCGTAGCAAGGAAAAGGAGGCATATCACCATCACTGGCACCAGCCAATGAACAAGGAAAGCTACGGAGATACTGCTTTATTAGTGGCATATGGGACCAAAGCCTAAGAAGAAGAAAGCACCTTGAAGCTAGGAATTGTGCCTGGATTCTTCACTAGACAGGTTTTGTGTGTATTCTCACTACTTGCTTTAGTGAGCTTGGACTACCCTAAAATCTTCATAATGCAAATTCATTTCCCCATGCCCCGTGTCCCTCACACACATTCAAGTCTAATATGTCCGGGGAACACTCAATTCCTTTTCCATTTATCAAAGAAGTCACCATCTTGAAGATGTGAGCCAGAATCAATGACCTGAATCCCCTCCTCCTTAGCTATTAACTATCATTTATCAGCCCTGGCAGATAATTCCCTGGTGAGAATTTACCTTGGACTGGGTGAGACTCTGGCATAAACATTTTACTAAATGGAACTGCGGGTTCTGGGAGGAAAACATGAAAGCCTGATGGTTGGAGAAGGATATAAAACATATGGCAAGATGGAATCATCATAAATTCAAGCCCTCTGGATAAAAGCAATATTGGTTCAAAAGGAGTGAGAAAATGAGTATGGAAATTATCACAGCTAGAGGTGTCAAAAACCAAATCCTGGGTATCTCTTTAAAATCACCTTGTCTTTTCAATTAAAAAAAACACTATTATCATATATTTGGAAAACACAAAAATTAGAAAAATATTTTAAAAAATTCATACCCAATTGTTAGTAGTTTGGTCTATTTCATTCCAGGTTTTTCCTATGCATTTTTTTCTTTTTTTTCTTTTTCTTTTTTTTTTTTTTTTTTTGAGACAGAGTTTCGCTCTCTTGACTGGGCTAGAGTGCCGTGGCGTCAGCCTAGCTCACGGCAACCTCAAACTCCTGGGCTCAAGTGATCCTCCTGCCTCAGCCTCCCAGGTAGCTGGGACTACAGGCACACGCCACCGTGCCTGGCTAATTTTTTCTATTTCTAGTTGGTTTGGCTAATTTCTTTCTATTTATGGTAGAGACGGGGTCTCGCTCTTGCTCAGGCTGGTCTTGAACTCCTGAGCTCAAGCAATCCTCCCGCCTCGGCCTCCCAGAGTGCTAGGAATTACAGGCGTGAGCCACCGCGCCTGGCCTTTTTCATATTGTTTAATGAGTGCACAGTTTACATAATGTATCTTTTCCTTATTCTTTGCACATAAACAAAGTTTGAAGTTTGAAGTTTGAAACATTTATGTTTTAAACTCTTCATAAATATAATTTTAATAGTTGCCTCATAAACAATTATTTCCTATTATTGGACACTTATGCTGCTACTGATGTTTGCTAGCATAGATAATGCTGTCATGAGCATTTATATATAAAATTATTTTCTATATTCAGCATTAGGACAAGCCATATCAACAATGGACCTACAGGGTAAAAGGTTAAAACTTTTTTAAGGCTTTTAATAAATATTGCCAAACTATGTTCAAAATGACAGGAATTTAAAGTTGCTAGATAGCTTTAAAAAAGATGCAAAGGATTTTATGAAGAATGTCTTTGTACACAAAAAATTTGGCCAAGTCTCAGGGAACTGTGGAATTTAGGAACAAACAAATATACTCAGAACTTTTGTCCTATCACAGAATATTTATTTTGGGTATGTGAAATGTTGTGGACAGGAACGATGACAGATACTATGATTGGGATTCTAAATTATGCTACTATGTGCCTTACGACAATTTTTTACTTACATTCTCATACATACCACATTTCATTGATTCTAAGATGCACATTTTTCCTCACATTTAGTGTCTCTGAAGCACTGTGTCAGTTCAATTGACAGTAGTGTTTTTTTTTTCTCAGTAACGTACAAAATGAAGGTACATCTAACAATTGATAGCATCTCGATTTAATGAAATACAGTAATTCTAGCTGGAATAGATGTATCATATTCTGTTGCTCACATTTACATAGGCCCAACTCCCACTGCATTTAGTACAAGCTGTGCACAAATTCTGAGGCCAAGAATCAAACTGGTAACAATGATAAACTATAATGTACTGAAGACAGACTCAAGTTGAGCTGAATCTTCTATTACTATGGTAATCCGGGGTTTGACTTAGTTTTATTATATATCATTTGATTTTGGTGTTCAGGGTACTGCATTAAATGGGACATGAAATTATAGCTGATGTAAAATAAAGTCATTTATAAGGGATAGATGTCACATAAAATATCCTGTCCTACAGGCTTGAGTCCAACATCTATGCTGCCTCTCAGGTGTGAAAGTTTATTTAAGTTTTATGGGGATAAAATAATAGAATTATGTATGTGTTTGTATACATATAGATCAGGGAAGTAATATTACTTTAGAAGAGGAATTCATAGATTGTCCAGCGTTGCAAATTGTTACTTGCTCAAGGCAGGTAATAATTTGTGCTGAGTATGTAGTGAAAAATGCTAATTTCATATATTTTATATGGTATGTGCCTTCTAAAAGGATGATGGAATTTGCTGAGTTGATATACTTAAAGCCTTATTGAAAAGCAGCATTTTAATCATTAGACATATATCAAATAAGACGTCAAATAAAATACAAGCTTTACAAATGTTAGACTACTTAAAGAAGTTACTTAAATTCAGTCTCTCTCCCCTCTTCCCTCTGTGGGGGTAGACCTGGCTTGATAACAAGTCATCAGAAAAATATCTGGGGGTTTAACTGATGACACTTGAATACAGACCAAAGAGGCCTTTAGGCCACCAAAAATCACAATCACACTATAATATGAAGTTATAGTAATTTAAAAACATACTCAGAACATGGAGAACAATTGTCTTGGCATATTCAAGCTATTTAGTACTTGTTCAATCTTAAGTGCTGCCTTAAAAGAGGGACAGTGAGAACAGAGCTGGAGAACCAGGACAGCTGACTAGCTGACGTTTCCTGCCTTCAATATCTCCTTGTCCTCTGGCTCCCTTTCCTCATGATATAAACATACTGAGATGACTGACAAATTCCAGGGTTGACTCTCAGTCCATATATTATTTGCTGCTAAATCAGCTGCTGTAAACCTTTTCCTTCTTGAGACTATCAAATCTCCATCCTTGATCTCAATGGTCATCACTTCTAAATCCTCTGAGTCTCCATCAAAGGATCCTCTTTCTTAGCTTGTCCTTTAAATATTAATGTTCTCTAGGGCAGCATCAACACCGCTGATCCTCTTTTATTGGACTGAAAACGCAATGCGTCAACATCTGTGACTTCCCTGATATGCTGGGATATCCACATTCTCTAGCCCAGTCCTGTATCTTGAGCTCTAAGATCAAAATATCTAATTGCCTGTAGGATGGCCCACAGATGCCTCCATCTCTACAAAAATCACTCAACAGATACCTCTCACAAACCAGTTCCCCTTGTATTCCCTCTCCTGGGGAAAAGAACTATCATATACCCAATTATCCAAGTGAAAATCCTGGACTCTGTCTTATTGTCCCTCTAACATTCAGCTGCTCTCCAAGCAATGTTCATTCTCCCTCCTCAGCGTCTTTGAAATGCACCCCCTCCTCCCACCAATGTTGGCACTTCCTTAGTTCAGGGATATTATCTCAAACATCATAAAATATTCTAAAATTATCTTGAATATCATAAGTATCTGCCCAACTAATCTTGCCTGAATTTCATCTACCCCCCCCCATACTGCACTAGAGTAATTTAATATACAAAATATATGCAGTGATAGTTCCAATTTATGGCATTATCATTCACCAGTTAAAATTCTGTAAGCCCTCCTCGTCACTGATAGGATAAATCTAAAATCCTTTGTGTGATCCCTAATGAGCTGGTTCTTGCCTACTTAACTAGATTAATTCTTCCTTGTTCATCCCATACTTTAGCCACTATGAACTGCCTGCCATTCTCCAGACATCTCTCCAGTGGCCTTATCCTGGCTCTTGATTTGTTAGAAAGGAGTGAACTGCCAGCAAACCTAAATGCCTAAGCAGAGGCTGTGTTGATTTCCAAAAGGGAGTTCAGACTCAGAGGTGCTGGGAATAGAGGCCAGTGAGGGTGCCCAATGGGGTGTGGGGGTGTGTCTGTGTGTGTGTGTGTGTGTGTGTGTGTGTGTGGATGGACACAAGAATGTGAACATTGCCAAAATGCTGTGATAATGCACAATCGCAGGCACTGAATTCTCTAGAGGATAGAGTGTAAGTCTATTTGGGACTTAATAGTCTCAAATTATTTTTATATCTTTTGAGGATAAAATTGAATTTTTTGGCTAAAAAGACTAAACAAAAAACCAAATGACCCAACAAAAATCTATTGATACTTTAACTTTAGATGCAAGCAAATATATTTTGCTAAGAGGGGGAAATATTTTAACGCAAAGGTTGCACAGTTGATATAATTTTGCTTTATTATACTTTTCCCATGTTAGCATAAGGTCCTTCCACATGAGCTGCTGCTGTCTACTCAGGCTCAATTCAAGGCCCGATTCCTCCATGAAGCCTGATTGACGGCTCTGCTCTCAGCTCAGGGATCTCCCATTCCTTTGAGCGAGAGTCCTAGGAATCTGCGCTCCTGGCACACCACTCTGAATGGACTACGGTGTGGTCCACTTCACTGTTTCCTGGGTAAATACTGCCCCTCTCACGAGTCAGATCATGAGCTTCCCAGGAACATGGCCAGGGCTACTTTTACCGTGGTGTTCCGCACTTCGCGCAGTACCTAGTATACAGCCAGTTGAACACAACCCAATGAATAAGTGAAGGAACAAATGAATAACTGTTTTAAAGTTTCTCTTCTAATCATTTCTACTCTCACCTGACGCCCAAATCTAGATCTCTATCTGCCGTTCTCTGTCTTACCAAGGAGCAAATGAAAGGAGGCAAGTGAGCAGGAAGCAAACACATTTCTCTTATTTTCCTTGGTGCACGCTTTCATATCACTAAGCCTCCATCATCAGTACATCTGAAGGACACGCCGCAACGTTTAGGGGGACACGAGTGCATTTTACATGTTTACAAGATGACATCTAAATGTTGACTTGGCCGTTATTTTGATCTTTCTGATACAGGATACTTTCAGAATAATGATTTGGAAGATCAATTAATGTCAACGTAGTGTTCAACAGATACGTGATGTGAGAAGAGTTCAGGTAAAACCGTTAAAGTGTTCGTGTGAATAAAGCCCTCTGCAGACTCGACAGAACAGTAGCCGCTTTTAATGCTCATGCTCTCGAGGCCGCTGGGTTTGCAGCTGGAAGCAGCTGGCAGTGTTTTATGGTGAATGTGGAAAGTGTGGCCCAGATAACAGCACTCCGTAACATGAAACTTAACACTGCAAATATGTCGACAGTTCAGGGACATACAACATGGTGATACAATTTAAGTCTAATTTTTAGGGACTGAGGGACACTATTCAAGCAGGGTCTGACCCACACGGAGAACCACTTACCCAGGATTTGCTCGCTCCTTCACTCTGATCCAAGGCACCAGGAAGTGAACAATATTTTATATAAACACTGAGTTCTCACATGAAATCACATAACAACATTGAATTCTCAAAGGAATTAAAATAAGTGCATTTATAGACTTACTAAAGAAAATATTTACTCCACACGAAGTACTCAGTGTAAAAAAGCATAAGCATAACTTTAAAGGGTTTTTATCAGAAATTTCAACTTTGATATTGAAATTTCAACATATATATATGTATATACACATAATAGGGATTTGATTAGTATTGCTAAGATCAACTATACAATATATATTAAAATATAAAAGTCTAGCTTCAAGGAGCATAACTTAGATAGGAAGAAAATCCCAAGAGTACAAATCAGAAAAGAAAAATGGGTAATAATAATCGGTAATTTTCAACATTAAGATGTAAGGGAAAAATATTAAGTGTGAAAGCTCTAGTAGGTTTTGTTCCATTTACCACTGGACTGAATATATTCTGGAACATATTTTGTATGTGTAAGTCATATAAATGCATGGTTCTTTTTTTAAAACCAGGGGCTACCTTATAGATGACCTTAGACAGGCATTAAATGCTCAATTAGCCAAAATAACAATTACATGCTTGCAAGCAAGTTTGGTTTATTTTCACTCTTACCTTGAGATTTTGGGGAAGAAAAGTAAGAAAATACAACACTGACACTGCAATGTCTTGGGAGAATTTCAGAGGACTGCGCCGTCCCTACAACTGATAGCCTCCTGCCTCTGCATCTTTTGGTTTTTTGGGGTGGGGATGTGTCATGCATGTGAGAACACACAGTGTCGTATACCTGAGACAGTGACTGTCGGAGCCGCGCCATCTGCGTGCTGTGGCCTTTACTGTGATCCTGCTCAGAAACCATCTGCTTCAGCTTCTCCTTCTCTATAGCTATGCTATTAAATGCAGACTTCAAAAGAGAATGCACTGGGTGGGGAGAAAAGAGAGAAACAAATGTCAAATATATACAAAAAGAACATACAAAATTATAAACTTCTCAGGACTTAAACTTATACATAGACATTTTCGGGAAAGGCAATGTTACAGTCTAATTAAAAAATCAATCTTAAAATGGAATCTATCAGAATATCTATACTCCAAACAAATACGGCCATGGTAATTAATCAGGGTGAAAATTAAGGTATACCAGACAAGCCAACACAGATTTGAAAGCAGCATAAAAAACATCAATATCCATTCTAAATATCAGTATTTAGAAATTATTTATAATTCCTAGAAGGAAAGGAACAATTTTTATTTGCCATATTTGGTGGTAATATCTGAACAGTTCCATGTACCATGAAGTTTCATGCAAATCATTTAGAACTATCCAAAAATTAATTCCTAAAAGCATGCACCCAAAAAAAGAGCATTTTATGAGTCCTGCCAATATAAAACAGGCAGCTTTTCTAGAAGTTCTGACTAGTTGTTCTCTTGGAGGTGGGAAATGATTGGATTCTAAGAATGCCACTGGCATTATTCTCAGCCAGGAATATCTTGATGTCAAAGTGCTTAGATTTAAAAGCAACAGTACCCTATTCCTGCCCCCCGCCATTTCCTGCATACACACTTAACAACATTAGTAAAATCTGAAGCAGTCTTTAATTTTGAACTACAAAATGAGGTTGAATTTCCAACTCCTATCTTCATAATAACAGAGTTTCTATAATATGCAGTCTTCTAAAACAGGCATTTCCTTATTTGAGCAAGGTTATTTTTCAAAGAAGTGGGAAATTTTAGCACAAAATACAGTGGCTGAATTAAAGGGGAAAAATGGCAGGATCAGAAGGGATTCGTGATCTATTGATTTTTATGTGCTATATTCTGTCATCATCAATTTAAAGGAAACAGCTTTATGGTTGGATTACATTAACCCGGCTGGGAGCTCTAAGAGCAAACTTTTCACCCATTGTAAAATTCATAAGGCTTTCCAAAGAATTCACTCAACAGTCATAGAAAAGCTCTTTTTCCCCTTAGCACAGAGAATTTGTGTGTCTGTTGAAAATATGTAGTTTCAGCAGAGACATTTTCTTTAAAAAAAATAAATTTTATTGTGTATATTTAGGGAATACAACACAATGTTATAAGAGCCATATAGGGAGTAAAATGGTTACTATAGTGGATCAAATTGACATATTCATCATCTAATTTAGTTACCCATTTTTTCTTCCCTGTGACAAGAACATCTATAACCTACTCATTTAGCAAAAATCTTAAATATAACACACTATTATTAACTATAGTCCTCAGGTTGTACATCAGATTTTTCAACTTGTTCATGCTACATATTTGCTACTTTGTATCCTCTGACCTACATCTCCCTACCCACACTTTTATTTTCTATCTTTACATATTTGACTTTTTTTTTTTTTTAGATTCCACATATAAGAGAGCTCACACTATATTTTTCTTTCTGTGTCTGGCTTATTTTACTTAGCATAATGTTTAACATTGTGGAAAATGTCAGGAACTTCTTTTTAAAGGCTGAAAATACTATTCCATTGTATATGTATACCACAGTTTCTTCATTCATTTGTCCACTGTATGGGATACCTAGGTTGTTTCTGTATCTTGGCTATTGCAAACAATACTGTAATGAACACGGGAGTATGGATATCCTTACCAGCTGGTGATTTCCTTTCCTTTGGGTATATGCCCAGAAGAAGGATTGCTGGGTTGTATGGTAGGTCTATTTTTTATTTCTTTCAGAATCTCTATACTGTTTTCCATCATGGCTGCACCAATCTACATTCCCACCCACAGTATTCAAAGGTTGCCTTTTCTCCACACCCTTGCCAACACTTGTCTCTTATCTTTTTGATAATAGCTATTTTAACAGGTGTGAGGTAGTATCTCATAATGGTTTTGATGAGCATTTCCCTGATGATTAGTGATGCTGAGTACCTTTTCATGTACCTGTTGAGTTGTAAAAGTTCTTTATATAGCCTAGATATTAACCCCTTATCTGATACATGATTTATAAATATTTTTCCTAATCCATAGGTTGCTTTTCATTTTGTTGATTGTTATCTCTGCTATGCAGAAGCCTTTTAGTTTGATAGTCCCATTTATTTATTTTTGCTTTTTTAGTCTGAGCTTTTGGTGTGGTATCCAAGAAGTCATCACCAAGAACGATATCAAGGAGTTTTGCCCTATGTTTTCTTCTATAAGTTTTATCATTTCAGGTCTTATGTTTAAGTGTTTTATCCATTTTGAGTGGCTTTTGTATATGCTGTAAGGTAAGGGTCCACTTTCATTCTTTTGCATGTGGAAATACAGTTTTCCTAGCACTATTGTTTCTTTTTGATGCCCTTGTTGAAAATTAGTTGACCATATATGTCTGGATTTATTTCTGGGCTCCTTGTTCTGTTTCACTGTTCTATGTGTCTGTTTTTATGCCAGTGACACACTGTTTTGATTACTATAGCTTTGTTATGTAATTTTAAATTAGGAAGTGTGATGCCTTTAACTTCCTTTTTTCCCTCAGAATTGCATTGGCTATTGGGGTCTTTTGTGGTTCCATGTGAATTTTAGGGTTATTTTTCCTATATCTGTGAAGAATGCCATTGGAATTTTGATAGGGATTGCATTAAATTTATACATTACTTTAGGTAGTATGGACATTTAACAATATAAATTCTTTTGATCCATTAGCATGGAATATCTTTCTACTTATTTGTGTCATTCTCAATTTCTTTCATCAATGTTTTATAGTTTTTAGTGCACAGGTCTTTCAATTCCTTGGTTAAATTTATTCCTATGTATTTTATTTTATTTTTTGATGCTATCATAAGTGGTACTGGGTTTCTTTTTTAGCTAGGTTGTTATTTGTGTATAGAAATGCCATGGAGTCATACATGTAGTAAAATGGTTACTATAGTGGGAACAAATTAACATATCCATCATCTCACTTACTTATGTATTTTGATTTTATATCCTGTAACTTTACTGAATACATTTATTAGTTCTAACAGTTTTCTAGTAGAGTCTTTGCGGCTTTCTACATATAGGATCATGTCACCTACAAATAGAGATAATTTTACTTTGTCCTATCTGATTTGAATACCTTTTATTTCTTTTTCTTGTCTGATCACTCTTGATAGTATTTCCAGTACTAAGTGGCGAGAGTGGGCATCTCTGTCTTGTACCAGATCTTGAGGAAAAGCTTTCAATTTCTCCCCATTGATTATGATTGCGACCAAATACATAAAGCTTTCCTAGGGATGCCTTCAAATTTATTCATCTCTCTTTAGCAGCTGTGTTATACTCACATACTCAACTCACGTATTTGTTGTCTCATTCTACCTGCTATACCCACTCCCCACGGAAGTAGAAGTTACTGGCTGCAAATCTATGCTGTTATATAAACAAAATAACATTGCTCTAATCTAATAACATCACTAGGAGTAAAACAGCAGGTTACAGAGAGTTGGCCTTACAGAATCTCAACTGAGAAATCTATTGAAGAAAAGAAGTAAAATCATTTAGCTTAATTGTTTTAGCATAATGGAATTGAAGAAATACCTGCTAGCACATTTTTGCTAATGGTTTGAGATAATAAATTTCAGTTAAGTTCAACATTCCAAGAGATGCCCTCAGTGTGCCTCCTTTCCCTGAGCCACCAGGCTCTGGAGTATTAGAGGGCACTTGAGATGTTCCACTTAACACATGTATTCAAGAATATTTCATAACCTATTACCAGCAGCCCCAGAGGAAATAAATGAGATGAATTTACAATAAGGTGTTAGTGACCAAAAGCAACATAATGTATATTTCTCTCCAGGAGATTTTGAAAGACAATGGTTGAGAAGGTACTACCTTAAGTCAAAAAATGAACTTTGGTGTCTGAAAGTTAAATACTGTAGCAGTAAAGGGGATGTTAATTTTGGAGTCAAGACTCATCTTGTTAAACATAGACAGGATGCTCAGTCCACCATACTCTATCCTGCCTCTTATTTATCATAGTCTACTCTCTGTGGCTGATACTAACAATTTAATTTACACAACAAGACTTACTGAAAATTTAACATAAAAAAAGAGACTTAAAGGTGGGGTTGACTTCCCCTCCCCTCAAATCTGAACTGGCCTATGATGCTCTGACCAGTAATATACATGCTGTGCCAGTTCCAGAGCTGGCCTTGAAGAGGACGAGCGCCTTCCACTCCCAGTTTCTTGGAGCCCTAAGCTACTATGAAGGGGAAGAGGAGCACAGTTCTGTGCATCCTTCCAGCTGTCCTGCCAATGTGCCAGGCACATGAGGAAAGCCAGTATGGGTCTTTCAGCCCAGCCCAACCTATGGCTGAATATCAGTAAGTGAGCCTTGTCCAGGATACATGGCACAGAAGGTCAGCTGCTTAGCTGCATGCTGCCTGGATTTCTAACCCACAAATTTTAAAGTACAATAAATGAGTGTTGTTTAATTAAAAAAGGGAAAGACTCAAACAGAATCTATTTTTTCCGTGCTGAGGATAATCAGAAAATATGTATTAAATGACAACTAACAAACATTGAAAAAAAAAGATGTTGAGTAGTAGTCTCTTGCCTGATTGCCTAGAGTAACAATTTTTGACTCCCCTCTCCTTCATAACACTTTATTTAGTCAAAACTGTAAATCGGTGATGTGCATTCTCCCAACAGGCAGGCATCACGTCCTGCTGCATTTTGTATATAGAACTCCCACCACTACACGCAACCATTTAATCTTTCTACCATTACCACACTGACAAAGATAAAAGAACAGAGGATCATCTTTCATCAAAGAAAAGAGGTTCCTTAAAGGGTGCATATATTTGTTGTTACCTTTCTGTGCGATTAGACAAAATTCTTCTTGCAGCTTTGTATAATCCGTTGAACTTTCTAGAGGGTCAGTGAGATGGCTAGGGGGAGTCTGAAATTCAATATCTGCACAAAGGTTGGGGTTGGAGGAATGCAAGCGAACTGGTGACATGGTAGCACTGAAAGGAACCTGAAAGGGGAAGACACAAATTATTAAACAACAGCAGTGCACTGTTTCACCTGCTCCTACATAGAAAAGATCTCTCCCATTCTTCAAAATAATAGATTCCTCTCTGATGACACACTCGGAGATGCTCAGTACTCATTTATTTTGTAGGTGATTGGGGTGGAAAGAGGGAGTCTCATTTCCCATAGTTGATTTAGGACTGCTGTGGACTCACTGATGTTTCACTGTTACAGAGAGAGATGACCACAGAATGACAGAAAGAAAAGGCAGAATCCCAGATAAGCTTCAACTCTGAACCCACCATTGTACCTAAAAAATAACTGGCAGAAAACAGCAGTCTGAACTGTGTGGTAGCTGACCTTCTCCTACAAAGTCTGGGCTACAATGCTCACTTCTTTGAGCCTGGAGCAGGATCTTACTAAACACGTAAAAATTCAAGAGATGTATGTACCAAAAGATTCACTTGCTCTGGGGCCATTAGATAAAACATAAACCACTCTTAACAGTAAATACAATAATGGCTTAAAGAGGCTCCTAATTATTTTTGAAAGTGATTTATTAAAATATATATTAGTAAATGAAATATATATTATATAAATCTCTATAGTTTACCTTTATATGTTACACACAACTCTGTTACATATATGAACATGGCTTATGAACTGGTCAATAGTAAAAAGCATTAAGTAGAACAAGTCATATTACTATAGATTTTCCCAAGTGGCTACAAGCACTTCCCTGCTCAGCCTGGAGCTGGACGCAAACCACCTTTTCCTCCCGTGGATGAAGGGCTTTCCTGAGCATTACAAATGCTGTCAGCTAAATATTCTTGGAAAATGAAAGTACCAATTCTTCTTGCAAATCAGATCACTAGAAATGTCTCCCTAATTCTTACTGCATAGCTGTTCATGCAATTATCTTCAAGAACCAGACTCTTAGACTCCACCACAAGTTGAATTTTGTGTAATTGAAAGGATAATTCACACCCCCATCTAACAGGAAATATGCCATAGGAAGAAGAAACAAATACCCTGTCTGATGGATATGTACGTCAAAACCACTTCTTTTTTTTTTATTTAATTTTTTTGCTTTAAACTTCCTAACAGATTTGGTGAGAGAAAGGAGGTAGAGGGATAGGACACCTTCTCTCTCTCTGTGGATATAGGAGACAGATGGAAGAGATAGAAAGAACCAAAAAGTCTGGCCTGAGCTGCAGTTTGAGGGCAGTTGAGACAGAAGGTCCTTCTGATGTCCTACTGCCCTGGCAGGAAGTTATTTTATCTCAAAAGATATTCAAGGCTGGGGGCGGTGGCTCATGCCTGTAATCCTAGCACTCTGGGAGGCCGAGGCGGGTGGATCGCTCAAGGTCAGGAGTTAGAGACCAGCCTGAGCAAGAGCGAGACCCCGTCTCTACTAAAAAATAGAAAGAAATGATCTGGACGACTAAAAATATACATATAAAAATTAGCTGGGCATGGTGGCGCATGCCTGTAGTCCCAGCTACTTGGGAGGCTGAGGCAGGAGGATCGCTTGAGCCCAGGAGTCTGAGGTTGCTGTGAGCTAGGCTGACGCCACGGCACTCTAGCCAGGGCAAAAGAGTGAGACTCTGTCTCAAAAAAAAAAAAAAAAAAAGATATTCAAGGGTTACTGGGGAAGGAAGTGAGTATTAAGCTTTCCCCTAAATTCAGCTAACCTGAGCATGTTAATATACGTCATCCAAAGCGTTCGGTATGTGCAGTTATCAAAATAACTCCACATCATCGTCTATGGGGAACTTGCCACACTGGGCTGGGAGAGGTCAGCAGCTTGTTTGTCTCACCAGGCTCTGTGTTTCTGGCTATTCTAGATTTGAGACACGGAAGTGGCAAATAAACCATTTGAGAAAATGGAGTGCTGGGGGTTAATAATTTGCTGGAATCCTGAACAAGCAGCTTTATGATAACAATAACAGGTCATTTTAGGATACCTACAAAGGAGTGGGATTTTTGTGGAAGAATGCTTGTAGATAGATAAAGAAAATTCTGACCTTCACTGTGGGGGTGCTAAATCTAGAAAGAACGGTCACCCCATAGTCCTACAAGAGGGCCACAGAGAATCCACGGGAAGGTTGGTGGAGATTGGGAGGTCATGGGGAGAGACCGTGAGTTGAAAAAATAGGTTTTCAGGGAGTTTTCAGAATTAAGGATTTAGTTTCCTGATACAAGGAACTAGAAAAGCATCAAGAAAAAGAAATGTGGGTGTTTGGTGATGGGAAATTTGATGTGTCACGGATCATGGAAAAGGGTTTTATCTGCACTTTGGTGGCCACAACACTCCAAGGACTCCTACAGCTTAGAAGAGGAGTCTCTTCCTTGAGTGGGTGGAGAGGGGTCCTGGGAGTTGGAGGCCAAGTTGCACACGGGGCCATGCTGTTGCGAAAACCCAGGGAGTCCAGGAAGGACCCAGACTTGTCCTTGAGATAAATTGTCACCTCTCTATTAAATGTTTGAGTCAGATCCTGAGAAGAAAAACATAAGTTACAAATCTATATTTGGAACATAATGGAAGCTTAAATTGGCTATTAAAACAGTAAAAGTGGTTATGTATATTACCCACAGGGAAGGGGACTTGGAATACACCATCCAAATTGAAATCAAACAGTTCCCTGGGAAATTGAGAACGAATTTTCATATATTCCTGGCTGAAAATGTTTATATTGATATCTATTTTGTTAAAAGAAGTATGTGGAATGGGTCATTTGAATTGAGGAATTCATGAAATGAAATTGAGAACACAAACTAGGATGTATTAATCTAACTCTAATTGAATTATCTCTTCAGCCTGGGGACTTATTTACTCAGTTATTTATTCATCAATTTGGGTATTATGGGATTAAAAATTTAAATAGTTAACTAGTTTCTCTGTCAGTGATGGTTGGAGTGGGAGCTGCCTACAGCACTCCATGTTTATACCTGAGCACCCTCAATGCTGGATTCAGGCCTTTCCACCCTGAAGTCCTATGACAGGTAGGAAGCCTGATTCTGGAATATTCTGGTACCAGTAACTGCAGTTTGGAATGGGGATGTTAGTAGATGCTCTTAACACCTGTCTCTGAAGAAGTCAAAAGAGAAATGAGTTGACAACGGAACTGCTGGCACTGAAATCCAGCAATGGCAGACATGAAAGAAACACACACAGTACGTCTACGATATACACCAAGCTTAATAGGACTTATGGAGCCAGCGTGGAAAGTCTCTTGCTATTGCTACTTTCCACTACATGTACAGGGATCCCTTGGGGGTACTGATTACTTTGGGACCCTCATTGTCCTTCCATGGGGAGGGACCAGTGTTTCTCTTTTTCCAATCTCCTGTTCTGCTGGGTCTGGCTGATGTTGCAAGTTGGCCATTCTGAGTGCTCATGCTTAAGGGTCAACAAGAATAAACGTCTGCAACATGTCCTTGGGTACACTTTTCTTTGGGAGCAATCTCTGTTGCCCCAGACTTTTGAGTTGTCGAGGAAAACGAGTGACTGGGAATCATTTGGAAGGATTCCAGGTAAAAGATACTTAGCAGGATAGGATAGGCTCAAAATGCATGGGATAACTTTAGTGTTGGGAAGAGAAAGGACTGGGAATTAAGGGGAACCACTGCACTATGAGAAATAGGGGAGGTGGGTCACCAGCCTCAAGTTACTGGGATGTGAATAAGGAGCCAAGGGAGCCAGCTGAGGGGCCTGCTAGATGTTGCTATGTTTTGATATGGAGTCAAAGCTATAGATCCTAAAGTAGCCATTCCTCCTAGTTATTCCTGAATACAGTATTAAATGTTGTCAGTAGTTTTTCTCATCATATGCATCTAAGTTGTTCTGGTAACTTCTGCAGTCACAGCTATTCTGGGAGGTGCGCATTAATGATTTCTTCTTTTAAAAGCTTTTTCTTTTCTACACCTACTTTTTAAAATATAAACCCATTACATTCAAATAGGTACTAATTCCAGTTGTATTACATTCACTGTACACATTTGCAATTTTAAAAATAAACACAGGAAAAACATAATCACTTCCCTACATGTCATCTCAGATGTACAATACTTAAGGAAATACTAGTATTTTCATGAAATGATTGACTTTTCCTTTCCATACTGGGGGATGTTAATAATAATCATTTGGACTCTCTAATAATCATTTGGATTTCTTAATTTTATAAAATAAAAATTACACTTAAGAATTATGTTGAACCTTACAAAGAAAGACTTAAAAAAGAAAAAAAATTAAAAGAAAAAAAATTATTTAACTGATTGGACATGTATCTATTGTCAGAATCTGTTACCACATCAGTGTCATGGACTTTATTTTCATTTGAATATGTGCATAAGATAAACATTGACCATGAAAGTAATTTCAATAATTTGTTTGTCCAAATGTTCACAAAACTGTAAGGGTCAGTTTTCTGATAAATTCCAAGTTAGTGGTTTATTTTGTAATCAAAAGCAATTCTGTTTCTCTAAAAATCAAGCTAAACACTCAGATATAAAGCAAGAGTCAATTTACTAACCATAAAGTAGAAAGCCATGAAGCCTCATACCAGTATTCATTCTCCTAAAGTGTAACCAAAACGTTTTCATATTTTTCAGCAATTCTAGTCTTAAAATATATTCCACCATTAGTGAGAGCAAAACTATTGTTAATTCAGGAAATATTATCTAATAGCCAAAAAACTAACATCTATGATTGCTATGAACTCAGTAATCTATATTTGTAAAAGTTCATAGGGTATCATAATTAAGCAAATATTATAATTTACTTTAATCCAAAAAAGGGTTCATGTGTTTAGATATTCTATTTTATATTCTGTATGGACAATTCACTATTCATTTACCTTATCTAGTTCAATATGTTCTCTACTCTCCTTAAATCCATTCTACTTTCTCTTAGAAATAAACAAACAACCTCTAAATATGGATAAAACACCATTTAATTCTGTGGGTTTTTTTTTTTATTTCCACAGTTTCTGATTTTCCATAGTTTCTGGTTTTCATGTCAATATTCTTTTCAGAAAACAATTCTCCCTTGCTAAGTGTAATTTGGGTAGCCATTTAGAGATGACATCAAAATTCACCTTTTCTTACCCTCTCATTTCTTTATTCTCACATCCTTTTCAAATAGTCACACTGCTACAAAAAAAAGCACAATTTATGTCTGTAGTAACATGACTTTTCTTAGAAAAAGAGAAATCAGTTAGCAAAGGTTCCAATATCAGTATGGTAAAAAAAAAAATAATAACAATTATCATTTAAGGAAATCCCACATCACGGGGCACTGTACTCAGTTTTGCAAACTTGACTTAAATTATGTCTTACACCGATAGTAAAAGAACTAGATTATGTAGTAGTTCTCCATTGCGAAAGGGAATACCCATGTTTGACTCCTGCCATGCAAAGACAGCCAGAGAACATGCGAAAGCTATGCTGCCATGAGTGGGCTACAGGTGACGCCACTGCACACGGGTGGCACCATCAGGCCTGGGGGGAGGGTGGGTCACCCTTGCACACAAGTTCTCATTCTTATTAAACTTCCACTTGAGATTGAAATCCACTCACTGTTGTAGCCACTGCTGCCGCTAGCCTCTGCCGGCGCCGAGTTGTGCTGAACTGGCCCTTCGCAGGTGGCCCTTCCTGACAGTGAATGGGAGAAGAGAAGGGGGAGAAAACACAGGATGGGGGAGGGAAAGGATGGGATATGGGAGGATGAAAGATAATCAGACAAGGGAGAGGGAGAGTTTTTAACTGAAGTTGACTTTTCTTAAATCTTAGCATTGAAAAGAGCTCAAAGGGGCATTCATGTTGTGAGAAATGCTCATCATTCTCATTGCAGATAACTCAAACGCCTGAAGTCTACTTTCTGAATATAACCTCCACACTAAAACAAGACCGAGAATTACCAATTGATGAATGGCCTGTGATTTTAAGGTAAAATAAATAAGCATATCATTTTATTCACGTGATATCACGTTATTTGAGGTCAAAAGGCATTCAAGAAATGGTAGCGAAGAAAAAATAAGTTCAGGAAAAACTGATTAAATAATGTGAGAAGGCTAAAATGAACAGGTTATAACCTTCTGGTAGTCAGGCAGAATTTTTTTTTTTTTATTTCTTACTTGGAGAAAAAACTAAGGGGAAAGATACCAGGGTTCTTTAAAACCCTGCTTAATCCCCTACTACATATAATAGCTGGCTCGCTGGGACTCAACTTTAGGAATAATGTTGGGATTTTCAAGTTGAAGAATTTTCTAAGGAGGAAGCCAGTCAATGCATGGTAGGGGGAAAAAAAAACCCTCAAGTTCCTCAGCGTGTGGTGACAATGCTTATAAAAATCAACTATGAAAAACTAAAAGCACAGGTTTGATTTAGTGATGTGCACCTGTGCATAACCCAGTAGAAGAATCCCAGAGCTTTGTTTCCTTTTTTTTCCTTTTTTTGGTGGATGAGATTAAGAGATAACGGTATTTCCTTGTAACCATTCAACTCTGCCTCCATCTGACAGACCCTGGCTTGTCAAGACTGTTGAGCAATCATTTCATCTCCAATTAACTGAGATGTATTTTCTTAGAATCACTTAACGGTCCAGACTGAAAAAACAGCATGACTGCTTTAGTCTTTTTGGAATGACAGAAATATATTTTAAATTCTTATATCTCCGATTCTCTCTAAATTTTCCAAATTACACTTCATATTTCTCCTCCATCTTCACAGATCTTCTGTGTATATATGTGTATATGTTTGTCATACACACATACACATATAATCTGTTTTCCACAAAAAGTTTTCTATACTAAATCTGTTCTACTTAATGTAGTAAAAGAAAGAACTTTTTTTTTTTTTTTTTTTTTTTTTTTTGAGACAGAGTCTCACTCTCGCCTGGGGGCGAGTGCCATGGCGTCAGCCTAGCTCACAGCAACCTCAAACTCCTGGGCTCAAGCAATCCTACTGTCTCAGCCTCCCGAGTAGCTGGGACTACAGGCATGCGCCACCATGCCCGGCTAATTTTTTTCTATATACATTTTTAGCTGTCCGATTAATTTCTTTCCATTTTTGGTAGAGACGGGGTCTCGCTCTTGCTCAGGCTGGTCTCGAACTCCTGAGCTCAGAACGATCCGCCCGCCTCGGCCTCCCAGAGTGCTAGGATTACAGGCGTGAGCCACCGCGCCCAGCCAGAAAGAACTTATTTTTACCCTTCAGTGTAATTTGAGCATTTGTGAAATCTAGGATAGCCACACATCAATGATATCAGATCATTTATCTGCTACTACATACTTTCTACTATTCCTCAGCCTCTTCAACATCCAGGGATCTAGTATTTAATTTGTGCTATTAGCAACATAGGAAATCTAGCAGTTCTTTTTTTCTATAGGAAATCTTTTAAAATCATTCCCTCTTGTCCTCGTCTACCTCATTTAAAATACAGCCAAACTGTTACTGCATAATGATACTGAAGTTTTATTAGAACCATAAAATTTGAAGTTTGGGAGACAGGAAGTCCTTTTTCTAAATGGTAATCTCCACAGAACCTTCTAGGACAAAAGTTGACTTCATGGGTTACACAATGGATTACTGAGGCCAACAACCCAGTGGCTTCTAGCAGAAATATGGCCATAAAGGTACAGAATTTAACCTTCACATTCAAATCAATAACACGATCTAACCTACATCAGACTAAGAAATCAACATCCAGTATAATAAGTCCTTCATTTTTACTTTCCTGAGGTCAATTTTCAAAATGACCTCTTTTATAATTATTTCAAAATGACAACCACTACAGAGTGTTGAATACAAAGTTCAATGACACAACATCAATAACAACAGCAGTGACAATCACCACCTCCAGACAGTCTGGGTTCCTTCACAAATGGCTGTTGTACTGAAAGTTACAAACAACAGAGGGGATGAACAAATGAGCTGTCACCACCTGAGAACCTCTCAAGGTGCTTGCAACAATCGTCATCAGGGAAAGCGGTTCAAGTAGTAAGATGATGATGAGCTAAAAACATA
Organism: Indri indri; assembly: GCA_004363605.1. Taxonomy (NCBI): domain Eukaryota; kingdom Metazoa; phylum Chordata; class Mammalia; order Primates; family Indriidae; genus Indri; species Indri indri. The sequence goes on from RJWJ010000839.1 coordinate 51,711, forward strand.
TACTTGGCATCATCAGATGAGATTCCCACAACCAAAAAACATTTAAAACAGGAGGGAAAAAACTGGATAGGAAGGTGGAAGAAGACAGTGGGTATGTTTAATCCACAAGAGTAAAAATAAATGCTATGCCTTTCTATAGGCCAAACGCTGAGGAGTAATGATATTCACATTGGTCATAGTCATCCTGGATGAACTTATGGTTCCTCAGTCAAGTATGCATGTTGGAGGAACTTTGAGTAACTTCCCGGTAATAGAGAATGAGGATCTTAAAGGGCTACCTGAAAACCTGTTGGTTTGGACAAACAGAAGAGGTCCAGGGATGGTACCACATTCTGAAGTATTCTCCTTACTTCTTGTCTTAGTTTAAGTGGAAGTGGAGTTTTTCTGGGAATGATTAATAGCTTACTGCCACCCCTAAATCTATTTGTTTCTACTTGGTATTGGAACTAAATCCCCCACTTTTGGGAAGGCAAAATTGTCTTCAAGTTTAGGAATGAGACGGTTTCAATTTCCCTTAGAAATAACTAAACTAGAATTACATGGGCCATTTACTCTTTGGCAAAACAAAAATAAAGCAAAATATCATAAATAAAAATTAAAAAACAAATGAACCACTCCAAGATGTGGCAGAAGTATGACTGAAGAATATTTTCTTGCTTTTTTAACATTTCTTCTGATGGCTCAAAAAATCTTCATAACTTCTCTGCACATTTAAAAGCACAGCCTGAAACTGGGAGGTGTAGTCATAGTTGCATTTTGTGTCCTTCAGACAAAACTGAGTGCTATGGGGACTCTGGTGGGACTCCTGGCTGCAGCAGGGCAGCCAGGGACACTATGCTCAGACTCTCTGGGAACCAACCTGTTCAAGGCAACAGCTGTGAACGAGAAGTTAGTCTATGGCACACCCTTTAAAAACAAGATTGAAATAGTATCTATTCACAAATATATATGTTCTTATGATCTTATGGGCTTCTTCAGTTATTTTATTTATAGAAATGGTTCTTTTACTTATAAAAATGGTTCTTTTTTCCTAGCTATTGTTTATAGATACCATGTTTAAAAAAAAGAAACAACCAAAAAACTACACAATCACAAGATCAAAACAAATAAAATTGCCAAAAGCAATTTTAGGTAATTTTCTTATGAAATCATTTGGCACATCTGCCCCTACAGTATTAATTTTATGAATAGAAGGGAAAACACAGAAAAACACACAGAAACATACTGAACAAAGGAACACAAAAGATTGTGTTCAGAGAATGTGGACATTCTAAACAAAAAAACATGAATATTTAGTGCTTATGAAAATTTATTTTTAAACATATCAGATTAGCAAGCAAAGCAACAGTTTGTTATTTACACATTCAGAATTATAATACAAAGAATATTAATAAAGTCAGAATTCAAGAAGAGTTATTTTGTGAATTATTCAGAAGACATTGAAGAATTTTGAAAAGCAGTTCCTTCTATCTTTGCATTAAAATATAAATTGATTTATAGGTAATTTTAAAAAGTAAAATCATAAAGTCTAATTTTGACTGCACAGGGCAAGGGTCATTTATAATATATAACTAGGATGAGAATCATAAAGATCCTAGTTTAAAGATCTGAAAGCGATATGATTTATGACATGAGAGGTTTTAGGCATTTATCATATTTTATGTCATTGCAACACAATAACATAAGAGGATCTTTTTTTAATTTACTTTTATTCTTTATTTATTTACATATATCTTTTATTTCAGTATATTACAGGGGTATAAAACATAAGAGGATCTTTAAAAATTTAAAACTACTCATTTCAAATAATTTATTTCAAATAAATTTCAAGTAAATTTATTATGAACTATTAAGACTTTAGTTCAGATTTTTAAAGTGATTGTTGATGGCCCAATAATATCTACTTTTATAGAATCATAGAATTTTAGAGTTGAAAGGCAATTCAGAGATCATAGAATTAACTGTATCACTTTACCCAGGAGCAAATGGAAGCTCAGAAAATTTAACAGAAATGCACAAAATTATACTGCTAGAAAATCACAGTGATTAGACTGGAACACAGGTTTGTTGATTTCTAATCTCTTGTACCCACTACACTTTTTCTTGATTAGATAAAAGTTTGGACAAAGCTGACACATAAAAGGCTCTTTTAAGATCTAGTATGTATAAATGAACACTCATTACAACCCATTAGATTTTTAGCCTAGATTCTTAAGGTGACTTTTTGTTAAAATATATTTTAATGGTTCAAAGGCCATAACTGAGAATGAAAATGCCACTTTGCAGCCATATTGTATAATTTTAACCTTTCTTTTAAATTCTTTTCACTTATGCCAGAATAAGAAAAATAAATAGATTTCCTGCTATTTTAAATAACTCAGTTTGAAAAGCACTGACTTTAACGCAGTTAAGCTGCTCTCTCCATCTAACTCCCATGAACTGATCTACAAAGACTAGTACTTAAAAAATATACAAAACACATGAATGAAGGAAAAGTAAAATCTGTACCTGTAGTTGTATTTTTGTATCTTTGCTGACACTTTTTGTTCTCCATCGTCTTGTGACCCGCTTGTCTTTCTTTGAAATATCTACACAGTTAGCCTACATTACACAAATAGTTAAAAGCAATAAAGCATTATTAAGTTCACACAGATGATGCAGGTATAGACAAAGAGAGCACAGCAAGTTAGTACAGAAATCACTGTTAGAACCTATAAGCAAACCAGTCAGGAGAGAAAGGCATATCAGATGTTTAGTGGACATTAAAAGCAAAGCCAAGAACTTAATTATAAAATATTTTTTTCTGATATAAAAAATGAAAACAGGATTAGAGATCTTTAGCATTGTTTTCTATAGGAAAAGATGGTAATAATTCTGAGAGTACCTAAATTATATCTTCGAAGGTATCCTTTCTAATGAAACACAAACATGGAAGAATGATACAGATACTGCATGTATGTCTTCCAGTTAGTTTGTATTTAAATGTAAAATATTATCTAAAAAGTCATCTTAATTAACACAATGACACCAAGATTCAAAGAGTAAGAATAACTCCAGAATATAAACTAGCCTGGATTATAGTTATTTCCCTTTGAATATTACCTTATATATTCATAGAACAATCCAGTAAAGATTATAAATTAGTACCCTAAATCCTTTCACTAGCAGCAGTAATGTTTACCTGCATGTCAGTAAAGTTAGGTGCTGACTGAGTTCTCTGAAGAATTTCCAGATTTTGTAGGAGTTTGCTAAGTTCCACGAGGTTTGACTGGCAGTGTGCAAGATCTAATAAAAATCAGAAATAAAAATATGTTAGACTTGGGCAGGGAGTGGTAGTGATGGTAATAAAAGGGTCAACCCAAATTATGGCAAATACAGTTAGGCAGATCCACATTTATATGACGACTTTGCTGGCAAGTGAAATAAAACAGCCTCTTCTCTGGTTTAGAATCATAAAACCATTGATTTTGAGATGATTTCAAAGCCTACTCTTACAAATTAACAGCTACTAATGTTGAAGCCCTTAAAATCCCAGTTAAGGCTGGGTGTGGTGGCTCATGCCTGTAATCCCAGCACTTTGGAAGGCTGAGGCGGGATAATTCCTTGAGCCTAGGAGTTTGAGAACAGCCTGGTTATACAGCAAGACCCTGTCTCTACAAAAAATTAAAAACATTAGTCAGAAGTGGTGGTGCACGCCTGTAGTCCCAGCTACTCAGGAGGCTGAGGCAGGAGGATCGCTTGAGCCCAGGAGTTCAAGGCTGCAGTGAGCTATGATTGTGCCACGGCACCTCAGCCTGGTCTCTTAAAAAAATAAATTAATTAAAACAAATAAAATCCCAGTCAAATTGTGTGTGATCACCTTCCTGCTCTGACAACTTTTGCCACCGGGGAAGCACAGTCAAGGGGGCTTCAGCAATCTTGTCGTTTTCCTCTTAGGAACCTGTCTACCTGCTCCTCTAAAATGGTTTATAAGATGGTTATCTGGAATTCGGGTGAAGTTACAGTCAAGGAGAGGAGATAATTATTGCACCGAATCCTGAAGGAGAACAGCAAGGCAGGTGGAGGACACAGGTAGAGCAGTCACGGTGAGGAGGGCGAGGATCCCCACAGGCCTGGAACGAGTGCACAGGGACAGACCACACAGCACTCTGAACAGACAGGGAGAGACAGGTGTGTGCCTCCACCAGCCCGGGGCTTCCTGCATCAAAGGCAACGTCTATTCATTTTGGTCAGATACCTGGATATTGTCCCAGGGGATGGACTCAATCTTTTTGGCCATACAGGCAGCCAGGTTAAACGCCTTGAGTAAGTGTGAGGGGGCAGGAGTTAGAGGAGAGGCAGAAACGTCTACAATCACTGCTGAAGCCAAGAGTTTAGGTAAGTGAGGCTTGTCTTCTTTCCCCAGTGTGAAGTTAATATACTCAAATTAGAGTCCGAGTGTTTTGTGACTACATCCATGTAAAACCTTTTTAATGGAATGTCAGTAGGACATAATTTGTGAATATGAGATCCCTTGTAAGTCATATTTTCACATAAAGCCCTAGTTTGGGATGTGGGTGTCTCAGAGGACTGATAAAAATGCTGTAGACTGAGTTCACACACTGGTAGAGATAAAAAAAATTGTTTTGGTTGGGGGACTAACAGATAGACAAATTTTAACTTATCTAACATCTACTTTTATTACAATTTTGTAAAAGAAAATAATTTTTAAAAAGTAGGCCCAACATCATCTGCAAGATCATGTCAAAAATTAAATCACATTGAACCTTATTAAATACTCTCTGCATTGCCCCTGTTTTTCTCAGTTTTGAAGGTCAAACGAAAACTGTCTCACAGAACAGGAACGGCCTGTGGATCAAGTCTGGACCACGTACTCTGGCTGATTACAAGGAGGGGGAGGTAAGAAGAGATTCAGAGGCTCAGAGGTGGCAGAGAGAGGGAATCACGTACTGGTTCAGAGTATTTAGTAACTGATCCATAGTGCAACACCGCTAACAGGTAACTATGGATATAAGGTGCAGCACATTGGAATTTTGCCATTTATTGCTGGGTTGGCAGGAAACGTACACCTGCTCCATGGGCAAGACAGAGTAGCAGAGAAGGCAGCTGTGGCAGTGGCCTAGGGAGGAGGGCAGAGCAGAGAGCGTGGGAGCGTGTGTGGGGGGCTCTCCTTGGGGGCCACTCCTCTGTGTGACTGCCCCAGGGTCCGGGGGTGGGAAATGAGGAAGCCAGAGGGAACTGGTGAAGGGTGAGGAAAGAAGGTTGAAGCGGGTGGAAGTGGCAGGTCAGAAGCCCGAGTCATGATGTGGAGAAGGATCTGGTGTGCAAGGAAAAGTCAAGGTTATCAAAAGGGTCATGGGAGACAGCAACGCCCACAATTCACCTGTTTAGTTTTTTTTGTTCTGTTTTGGCTTATTCTCATAGCTCACACTGGGCAAGAACTAACCTTCTGCACACCTGTCCATCTCTTCCGAGTCCTGTAACCAGGCTGCCACCTTACTCTGGCCTGTCGTGCAGGTTGCAGGGAGGCTGTTGCTGCATGGTAGAGGGGACTGCCATGGAAAGCTGTTTGGTTGCATCTACAATGAACAAAAACAGGGAGGAAGTGTATGGCTACGAAGCAAAAACAGTACATTTAAATGATTTTTTAAAAATACAAGCATCCTCGAAGTGACATTAAGAAAGAAAGGAAGAAAGGGCACACTCAAAATACGGAAAAAGCCTCCTGGCTAAATGTAATATGTGCTCAGTGAAGGCAAAACTCATAAACATTAACAACACTCTCACTGAACTGCTATCTCCATCAGTCAACATCCAAGTGTGTTGTTATCTAATCCTCATGAGCACCAAAAGGTCTCTGTACTCTTACAGTCAGCTCAAGGTCTGCTCAACACGTGATTCCTAAATACATTACCCACTAGGGAGCCACCTTGCGCTTTGAATGCATATTGAAAATTATAATATATAAAAAGGCAGTCTTGGCAAGTTATTATCTATAGCTCATAGACTTTCCATTAGAGGGATTTCATGTGAAATAAATTAAAGTTGTATTAAGTACATAGATACGAAGGTGAGTGCAAGCAACACTCAGTGATAAAAGCAGAAACTTATTTCCCAAGAAATGGAAATAACTTGAAAACTCCATAGTTGACTTTAATGTTCAATTACAACTGATTGTGTCTCCTCTAAATCATTATGAAGTAGTGATGTGCACGCTTCGCAAACCCAGACTTATTTATTTCCCGCACAGGGCCACAAACCAATTAACATTCAGGAGTCTCATAACTTGATACTTAGAAGGCAAGCACAATGATAAAAAGCTCTTTCCCTTCTATATTGCATTTTGATAAATGTAATGGAAATCTTTCACTGAGTAGATCTTAGAGGTGTGTCATTTGTAACGAGAGCAATAGATCTGTTGTGAAAACCAGAGTTGAAGAGCTTTCTTATTCCAAGGCCAACAGTGGGGAGGATTTGGTTTTAGTCTTCCACTGTCAGATACCACCCATGTTATTTAATACATAAAACAAGAGATGGAATGAATATAATTTTTATTAATACTCTGTGCCAATGACATAGGCAGAAGCTGGAAGAAGCAAACAATTACAAGTTTATGTTTTTTAAAGATCCATTTGGAATTCATTCCTCATTTAATTTGGACCATACCTGGGATTCAGTCTACCCTGTGGTGAGAATACAGGAGGCCCAGAGAAACTCGGGCACTATCTTGGGCATCTCTAAGTTCCAACTTTCCTAACCCTGACCTGCTGGTTCATTCCCTTTTACTTTAGAACTGGTTGGTATTAGCATTAATCCAACACCCTCTTTCTAGGAGAAAGATAATTAAATAGTCCTTGGCAAGGCTGCAACCAGAATGAAATAATGTGAGGTTTGAGAGGCCTGTTGAATATAATTAATGAGACTTAACAAAAATTACTTAAGTAACTTCCAGTGAAATAACAACAGCTGAATACAGTAATGTTTCACTTAATCTGATTTGCTTAGTCTTGCAGTTATTCCGTGAGGTTTTTCAATGCTTTGCAAAGGAAACATGGATCTATGTCTGGCAGACAGTCCTGCGTGAGCAAATAGAGAAAAGCAGAATCTCCACTAGTAAGCTCTTGAACTCAGCTTACTGTGGCAGCCAGCTTCCTCGCAGCTGTCCCTGTCCTCAGCTACAGGTGCCAAATGTGAAGCTGCAGCACCCCTGGGCCATGCAATGTGGCTGTGTTCCAGGAAACTTAATTATTGAATCAAAGGCAGAAACAGATGTTTCCATGTCTGTTGTCTTAACCTCAACTCTTTAACAAGCAACACCTCCAGCTTTCCATCAACATAGAAAATGAACTCTTGTTTCAGCCGAAAGAACAACTTCAGTCTCCCTTACTCTGGTATGTGGTATCATCATGGAAAGGGCACTGATGTTGGAAACACAGATGTGGGTTCAAATCCAGGCCCAACAGTTTAAGGGCTATGTCACTTCTGGAAAAATTCTTTACTGTCTCTGAACTTTGGCTATGTGAAAGATTAGAGATAAATGAGTGTCAAATGCTTACCACGGTGGCTGGCCACACAGGCTACTGCTTATATACTATTGTCACATTTTCAAGCTCATTTGCATTAACTTCATGGGGAAGTTTAATAGCTTTTCTTTGGGTCACGGATATATTACAGCTCAAGGCAAGAAAGCAAGTTTCATTTTCAAGACTTTGGGGTCTTCTTATTATCATCCAGGAAGTCACCTGATTTCTGGGTGCTGATTAAACAAATGTTTACTTTACTTCCTAATATGTTTACAAAATCACATAACAGTGGGATGTAGTCCATTCGTAAAAAGGAAAAATAACTTCCAATTCTCTTGGTGATCTACAAGAGATCACCGCCTAATCTACACTTGTGATTACCTTTGATGCCAATGTCACGGTTGTCTTCCGAGCAGCAATTTACAAAGCTAACCTTCTCTCTTTGGTTTTCCCAAATGAGACTCAGTTGTGCATTTGCATAATTTTCTAAGCAATTTCCAGGCTTTATAGGACAAAGTCATACCTTTCCATCCACAACAGAAACATTAGCCGCTGGGGAGGATTCAGCTGTGGAGGTTGAAGGAAATATGTGAAAACCGGCATCTCTTGGTGATCTTACAATTTCATTCTGACGATACAACCGATGATGGCGCAGTTTGGAGACCCATGCGTCAAACCAGTCCTGGGATTTCACCTAATACAATGAGCAAGAGGAGAAGGCAACTATGAAACCAATCTCTTGTCTACCACTGGTGCAGGCACTGGTATAGGCAAATGGTATTCCCTGATAATGGCAGAGAAACTGTTGAAAAGCGATTTCACCTTCAAATGATAGATGTGCTCTTCTGTGTCCAGGTCTATTCTTCGAGCTTTCTTTTTAATTGACATGACCGAGAGTCCAACATCTATGCTCCCGTGGACCTTCCCTTTTTGAATCTGAAATCAAAAGACTAGTAAATAGGCTGGAAGGATACATAATTTGATATGTTTCTGTATTGAATTTAAGTGAACTCAAGGTAATCTTTAACTGATCTATGGGAAGTGGAATACTATACCTCTTTAACAAAGAGAAAAAGTTAAGGTTCTTAAACGGAGGATAGTTGAAGTTGCAGTGACTTCACACCAATTTCAATAAGTAAGACTATTAATCTTATTCCTGTTCCTGTTTTTGGCATAAAAGGTAATGCCAACTCTTCATGATTCTCAATTGCACAGTTGATATCCCCCAAAACGGACATCTTTGGTGGTTTCTAAAATAACTGTGGTCAGTCTTTGACCTATACCCCAGAACATCGCAAGCAATCAGCTGGAAGACAGCTGCTGGGGCAGAACTGGACAGCTGGGACCAGAGAGCAGGGGGCAGCCAGCTTTTCCTTCCGGCTGCTCTTCTGATCAAGGACACAGCTGGTTCAATGGCAGAGATGGGGACAGAACCGAAATCTGAGCCCTCTTTTATTTTTCTGTACATCACAACGATGAGAAGAAAGGAATTTTCCAGTTTTGCATGCAAACTACTACTTTGTATACTAAAGAAAAATGATTTGGAATAATTTTAGTGAGTTGGGAATCCCAAGATAAAAGGATGTGGGAAGTATTAATAGAAATGAAGTTCATACGATAGTTTTAAAAGGACATTGACAAGAACGAAGATTGCTTTAAATCTCAAAAAAGCACACATAAAGCAGAATTTACTGAGAGATGCAGAAAAGAGCCCATTTGCATTTTCTCTCCAAGAGAGAAAGGGTGATTTTTACTAATGTGTCACTTTTTAGGTTTAAGCTTCTGTTTTTATTAACATACATCAAAACAGTTAAATCTTCATGCACTAGTTTGAGATTTTATGTTATTTTGAGTATAAGCATAAAACACACCTACAGAACATGGAAATTTGGTAGTTTGTGAAATCTTACTGGCACAGACATGCACAAAGCTGATAACTGCGGCATAAGGCTTGCACAATTACAGTGTTTACTCACTTCAAGCAGAATTCTAAATCAATCTTTGAAACACGTCCTGTGTGCTACTTACATCAAGTGGTGCCTTTGAATACTTTAACATTCCATTATCCAGGACAAAAAAACGCTGCAAGAACCAAATACCCCTCAGTTACTGTCTGCATTTTGAATTATATAAAACATTCACAAGGGCGGGTCTAACATTGCTTGACCATTGTTAGTTAATACATTGGATTATTTTAATGCATCTGGATTCAGTGCAGCTGGCCATGGTCAGTCACATTAAATGGTAAGGAGACCAGACTCTAGTCCCAGGGTTCTTTTATACATAATACAATGAGGATGCAGTTTTTCACCATGATTTTTCTTAAGAGGGAAGGAATCTCAGGACCTGCAGCTAAGACCTTCTGAATGAGCCACATGGGGATGTTTTTGAAAGTGAGAAATGAGAACAATCTGGGTTAGGTCACAGTGATTCCATGAGGAGCTCTATACAATTCTACAGGGAATTTTTCACCATGGAGGTAAACTTCTGAATTTCCCCTGAATACCATGGATAATTCCTGAAAATGCTCATTACAGAAGCCAGTGGACTGGATCTACGAATAATGAATTACCTGGAAAGTTTAATTGGCCTTAGCAATATGCTTGTATCTCTACTTAGCAAAATGCTTGCATTCTAGTGATAGTAAAGGGAATTAAAAATTATTTCTGAACTACATTAAGGGTAAAAAAAAAAAGAGAGAGATTGAAAGAGAGAGAGAAAGAGGTTTTTAGCAATTCCTGTCCCCTCCAAGATGCTCCTGGTCCAATCAGAATGGATGTGGCCATTTTTGCTCCACAAACACTCAGGAACTCTCTGCTGTTGATTTCCCTTCCATGGGCAATTCACAAGAGAACAGCCCCTAGGACCCAATCAAACAATGGGTCTAGGGCCCTCCTCTAGTTCTACAGATGCAGGGATTCTTTCTGTTGCTGGAAAATTACTCTGCTGGAAAGTTTCTATGTGATTCTGGACCTCTTAGCTGCTGAGGTGGCCAGCAGTCAGGTCTTGGGACCCCTGCACAGAACTCACAGAAGGCTACTGTACCCCTTTTGTTACAGGTGCTGGGGGACAGTAAGTAAGCATGGGGAGAAAGAATCTCTACAGTTGAAAAACACTTCCTTCCTCAATTGCCCTTGACTTGGGTCATCAGAAGGACTGACACTTGAATAACTGTATGGTGGTATTAGAGATCAAGAAAAAAGGCAATGCAAGGGAGACCCTCCTATTATTTATGTAGCAAAATGTTCAAGGTCACGGTCTAGAAGAAAGTTGCTATTAAACCAAAGCCAGTTTTGCTGAAACATAGACTGAGAGTGCTAAATTAAAGTTAGCAATTCATATAAAATTTGTTTCTTTGACCTCTTTTTCCTATTTCTATCTATCAAAGAATTTTAGCAGGGATAACCTGCAGGATGTCATGGGGAAAGAGATTAGCAAGACCATCAATTTGAGGAAACGCAAAGTGGTAAGATCAGAATGAGAGGCAAAGGTGATCTTAGAAAGGAGTACGGGCAGTTGGCCAAAACCCAAGGAAGAACAATGGTGGGCACAGATCCTTGGCACTGGGATAGTATTGTGGGTTCAGGGGTGACAGTTTCTGACAAGAAAGAGGGTACATTAGCCAGAAGCCTATTTTTATTCCACTTTCAGAGACAGAGGATTGAGGCAACCTTTCCCATATGTTCATTTTTAAGTCTTTTCCTTAAAACACAAAAATTATGTTATAATTCATACAACCTCCATTCTTTGAGGCAGTGGACAGACAGCACAGGCCATTCGAGCCAATAAATCCATTTGCCCAGGTCAGGCGTGCTGGCTCATGCCTGTAATCCTAGCACTCTGGGAGGCTGAGGCGGGTGGATCGTTTGAGCAAGAGTTCAAGACCAGCCTGAGCAAGAGTGACACCCCATCTCTACTAAAAATAGAAAGAAATTAGTTGGACAACTAAAAATATATATAGAAAAAATTAGCCGGGCATGGTGGCGCATGCCTATAGTCCCAGCTACTCGGGAAGCTGAGGCAGGAGGATTGCTTGAGCCCAGGAGTTTGAGGTTGCTGCGAGCTAGGCTGACGCCATGGCACTCTAGCCCGGGCAACAGAGTGAGACTCTGTCTCCAAAAAAAAAAAAAAATCCATTTGCCCTGAGCTAAATTCCATTGGCAGAGGCGGCGAATAGATGGATACGTTTTTCCAGTGATTTCAGAGAAGATACCCGGTGGCCTATTAAAGAGCTTAAACTGAAAATGGAAGACAACTTTGTCCTCCTTAGCATCACTGAATTCTTGCTACTCAGGTAATGGCAACAACACAATGAAACATTTTCACCATAGTAGAAACTGGGAGATGGAACAAGGACATTGGGAGGAGAGAGAGGAATAAACTATGTACTTTGAAGGGTAGTTAGCAAACTTACAGGATCAGTGATTTTCCAACTCTAGTTTGCACTGGTAACAATAATTCCAGGAATTAATCCCAAAGGACTAAATAGAAATTCATGTATAAGGATGTTCATCACAACATCATGACAGTAAAAAATTAGACATGTCCTACATATCCAGCAATACAGCATTGGTCCAATAATGGTGGGATACATAATATAAATCCATCCAGTGGAATACATTCTTGCATTTAAAATATCTCACTTAGAAGAATATTTAATAAGAAGATATCCATATTAATTTAAATGAAAAAAGCAGAATAGAAAACAGTATGTACAAACGGGATTTTAAATAGCATGTAAATATTTCTGCCCTGTATACATACATATATTACAGATCTCAGACTCAGATTGTGGGCATAATAGATTGCAACCCATATGGTTAAAATAAGGCCTTGCAAATTGGTTTTTACACATACAACCATACTCTGTTTCCCTCTTCTTGATAGCAAATAAGATCCTCTCTATTTATGAAGATGATCTGAACCTGAATATGATACACATTACCTTGTGCCAGCCTTTTAGAGGCCATTTTCTTTTCTTCAGCATAAAGCCTTCATGTTTGTCTGGTTTTTGGACATTGGTTTGGCCTATTTTCAGCCCTTCTATAATTTCCCAGCTGTCAGCTTCCTGACGGAAAAGAACAAAAACAAATCACATTTCTTGGTGCTTGATGACACACTTAAAGCAGATTCTTAAGTTGAAGTTGCTTTTGAAGCAACGCTGAGCCCATCAGAAGTGGGAACAACATTCTGGAGCAAACTCTGACATCAAACACAGCTAGGCACTTTTAACTGAAGTTAAAATGAGTTTCTTAGGTAGACCTGAAGGTGTGCGGGGACCATCGGGGACTCATTGGAGCCACCTTGTCTATTTGGGGTAGAATGGCATTTCGATTGCCTGTACTCAGAATGTTTAAAATGCATTTTTCCAGACAGTTAATCCCTGGGCACAGAGGCCCTTTAACGTTTCAAAACAAGACTGTTTTTTATGACAAATGTGCAATTAGTGTGTGGACCTGGCTTTCTGCGTAGAAACAGAAAGGCTGCCGTGATCTAAAGTGCTCTTAACAGAGAAGAGCAGCGCTGTGGTCATGGTTGCTCTCGGGGAGGCTGCATACATTTCAAAGTGTGCATAAAACGCCTGCTCGCCAAAGGCACACCAAAGAAGTCCATGCTATCAAAGATATACAAATCCTTGGGAACCTGTGGGCAGCATTTCTTAATATTGAATTGCAATTCAACAAGTGAGCACTGTTTATGAGTAATGTCAGAATAACAGGAGAAAATAGTAAGCTCTTATAAAAAGTCTAGAATCTGTGGCTTTCTACTCTCACCAGGAAAGTAGATAACCACTCTATTCCATAAAAATGATCTCCATATATGTGTAAATATATTCATTAGAGCTCTCTCTGTTCTTAGACAGATATCGGCTGTGTTTAATGGCATTTCTATTTTCAAGAGCCCCATTCACGGATAGTATCTCTAGAAGAGTATTTTTATTTCTGGATAGATCTTATTTGAAGACTAGTGTTCATCTTTGATTTATTCTGTGTATACATGTATGATGAAAAATACTCCGTATAACTTGTGAAAATGGAAACACTTAATAAGTATAAATGCTTTTCACATTTCTAAAAAATTAATCTCAGATTGTAATAACAGCTTGTCCCTGTGAAGCTATGACTACTGATTTCTATTACAGTGGTTTTTTCTTCTTTGGGATTTAAACTGCAAAGGAAAAAAAGAGGTGAAATAGAAAGGCAAAAAGTTAAAATGTATTTTTTTAAAAAAATATTTATTTATATTTCAAAACATTAATTGAAGTGTTTTATTATTATACATAGTGTCTTGTATAATGCTTAAGTCAGGGCTTTTGGTGTGCCCATTACCAGAATAGTGTTCATTGTACCCAACAGGTAAGTTTTTATCCCACACCCAGCCTCCCACCCTCCCTCCTTAAAATGTATTTCTTAAACACAGGTCAGGCATCTTTGAACAAATAATTTTATTTGCTCTGATGCAATATTACTAAGCCCAGCGAAAAGAAGTAGAAAGGAATCCCAATATAGTTCTTACAATTAAATAAGCTGTCAAACTGACAGAGGCAAAAGATAAAACCAGAGCAAACAATGTTCTCCTTATGTCAATTATAAAATGCTGCTGCTGATGTTACAAATAAAGTATGTAAGAAATGAAACGACCCATCTCAGTACAAGATAGAATCTTCCATGCTCTATTTTCCATTATGTTGAAATTTCTTCCTCTATGCTTAGTAGACTGGGTCTCTCTAAGAAAACAAAAATTACTTTCTGAAAAATTTTGAAGCGTTTTTGTCATTTCAATTGATATTTATCTTCTGCTTAAAGGTCTCCAATTTTTCTAGTTTACTTATGATAGAAACAGAGCCAATACCCCTATTGTGATTACGTTAGTACTTGACTTGAATCAGACACTCAAATATTTTTGGTATTACAAAAGTTTTTAAAATACTCTTTAATCTAATAATAATAAATAAAAAACAGAAATAATCCAATAACAACCCAAGTTTGTTCATTTGGAAAAAACAGAGATATTTCCTTTCTCAAGGGTAAACTATCTGTACGGGTGTCTGTGCATGTGGGTGGGCGGGTATGTAAAAATGCTTTAGGAGGTGAAAGCATTGAACACAGAATTTGAACAAATCCTGGTCAGGACGATGTGTATTTCAAATAAAGTTTTTCTACTCCAATCAGAGCCCAGGAGGCCCATCTTCTTACAAAGGGCCTGAGAGATGGTGAGATGCTATGGTATCTGGAGTGGATGTGGCCCTCTAATTTCACGGGGTCCCAAGGGCCGTAGTAGCTACTAATAAAAAAACACAACAAACGTTGATTAGTCCTACAGCAAGATCCAGATGGGCAACAACAAGGAGAAGCAATGGGAATTGGATGCTATTGGTGCCCCATCCAGATCCCCTTATAAAGCCAGAGGACTCAGGCCCCAGCCGCAGTGAGCTGGGCTACCAGCCACCTCCTTCCAGGGGGAATTGCTGTTTGACCAAGCTGAGTCCTTCGTGCCTGGAAAATTATGTCATAATTATCAGTAAAACAAGAATAACATCAGTACCCACTTCCAGAAGTTGGGGGCTGATTAAGTGGGAGAATACATGTTCTAATCTAGTGCCTGGCACAAAGTAGATGCTTAATAAATGTTAGCTGCCCTTTCTGTTGCCCCTATATTTATTCTTTCCTTTAGCTAACTGTAAGAGAGCACTGATATTTCAAAAAAGATTACTAGTTATATTTGCCAAGAATACATTCTCTATTTGCTATTCAAATGGAAGTCAGACTACATTTTATTTCTCTCTAAATTAATTTTTGATAGTTTAATAACTCCTCCTTCTCCTTAGTTTAGCAGTCTACTCCTGTCTGATAGAATAATCCTTATAGCTTGTGATATCTTTAAAGTATAAAGAGGTACAAGTGTATATATTCCACACCACTAGGGTAGTAAAGTATTCTTTTCTTAAAAGATTATGTTTAAAATAGAAAAGCAAAGTAGAAAGACTGGTTTTACATATTTACAAGTTAACCGTCTTTGGAAATAAAGTGCTATTTTTATGTTGGAATTCAAAATCCACATGTATTCTATTTTCAGAGTTTCTCAGTAAGGGAGCCAGCCCATTGAAAATCTCAGGGTGGGGTGGCTAGGAGTAGGATGGTGTCTCCTCGACTCTTCTCTATATTTTTTGCATTTTAGACATATATGAATTCAATATTTCCCTAGTCTGAGGGAGGAAGGGGAGAGAACACTGGCTCCCATGACAAAGATCAGGTCTTAATGAATACTCTGCAGTGTTCTTCCAAGAGCTCACTGCGAAGCAGCCAGACACGAGGAGGAGTCCAGGACCTGGAATGAACAACAGCCCCTCTGTGTCGGCGCTATTTCACCTTGCAGCTCGTGCGCGGCTGAAAAGCATCGGTTGCAGAGTTGGACAAGTCTAAGTTTGAATTCCTGCTCTGCTACTTCACAGCTTTGTTTTTGTTTTTTTTTTTTTTACTTTGGCCAAGACATTAACTCTCAGTTTCCATATTTATAAAATGTGATAAATGCCTACATCGTGTAGAGCTGTTTATAAGGATTATATTCAATGGGATAATGTATTGAAGCACTTAGCGTAGCGCCTGGTATGCAGTACATGGGCAATAATGGTAGTGATATTATTATTATTGCTGGACCCAGCGATTTTTTTTTTCTTTTCCATTAGCTTGGCATAGAGATAATTGCTTATTTCTCCAACAGGGAATGGCAATAGTTTCTCTTTCCTTCTTCCCTTGAAACAGAGAATTTTGGGCCGGGTGCGGTGGCTCACGCCTGTAATCCTAGCACTCTGGGAGGCCAAGGCGGGTGGATTGCTCAAGGTCAGGAGTTCGAAACCAGCCTGAGCAAGAGTGAGACCCCGTCTCTACTAAAAATAGAAAGAAATTATCTGGACAACTAAAAATCTATACAGAAAAAATTAGCTGGGCATGGTGGCGCATGTCTGTAGTCCCAGCTACTCGGGAGGCTGAGGCAGTGGGATCACTTGACCCCAGGAGTTTGAGGTTGCTGTGAGCTAGGCTGACGCCACGGCACTCTACTCTGGGCAACAGAGTGAGACTCTGTCTCAAAAAAAAACAAAAAACAACAGAGAGAATTTTGGACCTTTGTGTGTAACCCTGCAAATGCCAGCAAAATAGATGTTCATCTATTCTCTCCTTACACACGGCAGAGAAACTCTACGTACTGGAGGCAGAAAGAAGTGGAGATGTCCTACAATGGGTGTCACAGCTACCTTAGGGGAGCCAGGTGTGTAAATCATTCAGAGTTCACAGCCCCAGGGCAGGCAGCATGCCATCAGAGAAAGCACCACATTCCGTCACTGACCTTGGAGAGGGGGACCGGCTCTGGTTCCAGCAATTGCCGACTTACAGAGGGCTCAGTGCTAGAGGAAGCAGTCCTCTCCAACACGTGGACACTCTGAAAAGAAATGGAAATACAGCCTAGGGTTAGACAACCCATTTCTCATGTGGAGGGCATGGGAGTGCGATCACACACATCACAGTAAAAACAGTAAGCTGTGTTAAAAATGGCAAGTTCCTCCAAAGACCAAAGATAGCAGCAACAGTCAGAAAAATATGTCAGCACAGGATTTTGTTTTTCCCTCGTATGGATTTGCCGCTGAACTTCTGCTGCAATGCTGTTTCAGCCTCAGAGAAAGAGTCGGAGTATTTTCTCTTGAAAAATTTTAAGACACAAAAAAGAAACATAGTACGTCTGACATTTTTACAACTTTATGAGTGGTACATCTACTACTTAGACAAGGCTTACATGAAAATATTCGCTCATCTCTCCAGCAGGGTATGGCAATAGACAAAGGGAAAGGTCTATGTCAAGAAGTCCAGAGCCTTAAAACATGTTAGTCTCTAGAATTTCTTACAAAAATCACACAGAGAAGAAAACAATTTATCAAATGCAATAAACAGTAAATGTATTTTACAAACACTATGAAGAGCATTTACAGATAAGCAAGACAACATTCCAATAGAAAAACAGGTGAAGTACATGAACAGGCAACTCATGTAGAACATTAGAAAAAGATGTTCAATCTCACAAGTACTCAAAGAAATAAAAGCCAAAATAATGATTTTTGGTTTTTTACCTATCAGATTCAAGAATGGAATGGGGTTGGAAGAAAGGGAGTATAAATTGGGTATGATCTTTCTAAAAAGAAATTTTGTAATTATATCAAAAGCCTTTGGAAAAAGAAATACATGCCTCTTTGATCCAGTGATCCCACAGCCGTCTTTACCCTAAGGAAATAATCAGATAGGTATGCAAAGATGTAATAACAGATGTGTTTTCTAAGACATTATCATAGAAAAAATATCTAATATATATGACAATAGGTAGACTTACAAGGAAAAACCAAAATGGCAATATGGATTTATGCTTTTTGATAAGGAAAAAATACTTGTGAAGTCTGTCAACTGAAAAATCAGGCTACAAAAAGTAGCCTAAATATGATGATGTTATATACACAATCAAAATTTATTCCAAAACATTAAGAGTAGCTAAACAAAGGTGACAGGATTACAGGAGATTTTCAATTTTTTCTCAATAGCTTTCTGATTAAAAAAATTTTGCAACAAATAGATATAACTGGTATATTTGAAAAAAAATAAGTACTTTGAGGGGGATAAATCTGAAAAACATCAAAGAAATAAGAGTTAATATTCAGATATAGGCTGAAAATGAAATATTATGTTTTCACTGGGATAATAATATTTCACTGTTTCAATAGACAAGCTTGGTGTTTTATTTACTTAAAGAGCTCTTGATTTTTTGTATCTCATTGGGAAACTATTAGATGAATATTTGTTTTTTCATGAAGAAAATTATACTTTGACCTGTGCCAAATTATTCTAATTTATTTGTTGACTTTTCAAACTTCTGGTTATTTTTATTACCTTGATAACAAGAAGCGGTCTGGTCATAGGTTTTTAAAATTCTACCTGCATGAAAATGTTAAGTCGTTTATTAAAAGTAAATAATCTACATGAAAGATAGAGGAATTGCTCCTATTTCTTCAGTTTGTGAGGATGTAAGAGAAATGAGAACAGACATTCTGGGGTCAAATATAAAGTTGGGCAGGGCTTAGCAAGAATTCCTAACCTGACAGTCACAGCGTCCAAGGTCAACCTAAGCATTAACTGGGACTCTGCTCTTTCCATTCCCAGATTTACTTGAATTAGCAAAGAAAAATTATGAATGTGGCTGAGTATCCTTACTTGTGCCAGTGGTTTTCACGGAAGAGTCAAAAGCAAAGGCATGCTATGAGTGACAGACCGGTGGTGTGTGCTCAGGTCTTTGACAGGCAACATGGGAGCAACCAACCATTATTGGCTTGCTCATGTTGATATTTTGGATCCTACTTAAAACACATCAGATAAATATGAAATTTAGATTTATTGTGAGATCATATAATTAGAAACTACAATGAGAATTTGGTGTCGAAACAAAAATTGTATTGCCTTCTTTTGGGAGGTAATTGTCTTTTCCCCCACATCCTTTCATTTTCTTTCTGGTGTTTTGCAATGGCAAAAGTCACATATACTCATTGCAAAACATTCAAATACAACATAGGAATAAAAAAAAAAGAAAAAAATCAAAAGTTCTCACCCCACTGCTATTCACCCTTCCACCTTACCGGTTTTTGGAGCAGTGGTTCTCATAAGGGAGCCCATGAACCCTGGAGATTCCCAAAGCCCTTACATGGGGTCTGCAAGGCAGAAAACTATTTTTTTAATAATATTAGGATGTTATTTGTCTTTTTTACACCTATTTTCTCACTAGTGTACAGTGGAGTTTTCCAGAGGGTACATAACATGTGATATTGTAACATACTAAACACAGACGCAGATGTGAGAATCCAGCTGTCTTCTGTTAAGCGAGACATCGGAGAGATTTGCAAAAACGTAAAACAATACCATTCTTCTCACTCACATTTGTTTTTTGAAATATAGTATTTTAAAACAAAAAATGTAATTTAGGTTAACATGTAATAAGTCTATTGTTAATTTTAAATAGACTAATATTTAAAAATTTTATCCATTTAAATTTCCAATACAGTAAATATTGATAGATATAACCCACATAAACAAAAGCTCTTTAAAGTCTTCACTAATTTTTAAGAGTGTAAAGGGTTCCTGAGACTAAAAAGTTTTAGAACTGAAGAACTTTGTGTTTATTATTAAAATGCATAATTCTGACACACAGATGTTATTCCCTTTCTCATAATGCTTCTTCAAGGAAACATTTTTTTTTTAAAAAAACTAACACATTTTGAAATTTCTTTAAAACCAATTAATCCGTCTTAAGCTAAATTACAAACTATCCTGACATGTTACAAAGTAGAAAACAAACCTTGTTTCAGGTACTGTTCAAATACATCTGAGCAAAATTTCCCTAATTTAAATTCTATGAAGATAAAAAAACATAAAAATACTCTTTTTAATGCATGAAGTGATTTTTCCAAAAAATAGCCATGGATAATAAAAATAGATAGGTGTCATTTTACTACACAAATATAAAAAAAAAATGCTTCTCCCACCAACAAATAAATTACTTTATAATTTTCTATAGGAAAAAAAAGTTCCCAGGATAGTTTTTAAAATCAAGAATTAGAACCATTTAGAAACCACACATTTTTGTAGCAAGTTCCTCCCTCACTACTTAATAGAATATTAACAAAAAAGTTCTGTCAGCTGGGCGCGGTGACTCATGCCTGTAATCCTAGCACTCTGGGAGGCTGAGGTGGGTGGATCGCTCAAGGTCAGGAGTTCGAGACCAGCCTGAGCAAGAGTGAGACCCCGTCTCTACTAAAAAATAGAAAGAAATATCTGGACAACTAAAAAAATATATATAAAAATTAGCCGGGCATGGTGGCACATGCCTGTAGTCCCAGCTACTTGGGAGGCTGAGACAGAAGGATCGCTTGAGCCCAGGAGTTTGAGGTTGCCGTGAGCTAGGCTGACGCCACGGCACTCTAGCCCCAGCAACAGAGCAAGACTCTGTCTCAAAAAAAAAAAAAAAAAAAGTTCTGTCAAGTAAATATAATAAAGCTAAGACCAGAAACTGCCAGTGAAATGTGTTATCCATTCATACATTTGTTTGTTCGTTCAATTAATTAACAAATCATTATTGGGCAACTGCACCGTGCCAGGCACAGATGACAGGGCCACAGAGAACAAAATAGACAAGAGAACTGTTTTTGTGATGTTTATATTCTAGAGAAAGAGGTCTTACCATACAAAAGACGAAGTAACACATTTTTGTAAACCCATGCATTAAACCTGTTCCATGAGGCTACTGCTTTTGCTTACTTTAATTTTCCAGTCAGATATCTTTGATCTAAGCTTCTCTTTAAGGACTCTCTGCATCCCCATACTTTCAAGTTGCTATGCAATAAAACACAGATACATTGCCAACTCCTCCGGCCCCACCCAAAAACATGGTAAGAAAAGCAAAGCCTGCAAAGAAACCTGACCTTAGCAACTATGTAGTCAGGAAATGAAGGATTAACTCAAGCAACTTAGCCAGGGAAAGGAAAATAAACTTCCCCTAATTTCCAAATCAAGCCACATAGAAATCAATTTGGTACATTTAAAATGTGATAAAATTGAGTTTTGTCTCTATAGATACTGGGGATACTTAAAATGTTGCCACAATTTTGTGGACCAGAAGGGTTAGTGACCATACAAGCCAGGACCAATGTCTATTACCCACTGCAGAGCCTGGCACAAAGAGCACAAAATTAGTTTCTTCACCACTTGATTTTACAAAATAGTTTATGTTATAGAAGAAAAGTAAGTAAGAATTTCATTCATTTTCAGATACAGCACATATTCAAATTGAGTGAAAAATCTAAACCCCAAATTCTGTTGATTTGCCAAGGCACCAAAAATCATAAAAATGTTTATTGAGACAAAGTAAAAGAATATTTTTATTGCCAAAGATGTGTGTACTGTACTGAAAAAAATTAAAGGACAACTTATAAAACTATCAGCTGATACCCATTATTACAACTGTAACTAGCTTCAAAAAATAAGCTATTTCATTTAACTTCAATATGATAATGAAGAAGCCAATAGCTTTTGTATAAACTTGCCAGTCTTATATTTATATATTATTAGAACTTATCGTTGTCCATCCAATAATAAAATATTAATCTGTTACCTTGAATTTGTCTTCAAATTCATGGTTTAAAACTAAAAGCATGTGAAAACTAAAGGTTATGTAATTACATATCCAGCCATTCGTTATTTTAAATGAAATATCAAAGTACTTGAATGTTATATTTTTAATGTCAGCAGCTATAAAGAAGACAGTTTTAACTTACATATCCAGTCTTGGACTGTAGTTAGATTGCATGCTCCTTGAAGGTGGAGACGAGTTCATCTTCATCTTAGCATCCCATCTCCTCTACTCCTAACCCACTCTATCCTAGCATAACAATCTGCCCATCGTAGCCAGTCAAATATTCCTGGAATTTTTCAGTGCTCTCTGATTAATTTATAGAGAATAGTCCTTCAGCAATCATTAACACATGATTAGACATAAAACTTCCTTGTAGTTTTATCTTGGAATTATAAAAATCACAGCTCCAATAGGATAGAACTTTTGAAAACATTTAAAGAGCCTAACTTTTAAAACTGAAAAATCTAGTGGATTAATCATAGAACTCTTGTTAGATTTAAAGCTATGACTGGTTAGCAGGGGACACATCAAATTTAACTTAACAACATCTTCACTTACAAGAATTAGTTCTTTTCATAAGGTTTCCTTTAAGATCATAATTTGTGCTATAAATTTTGCACTTTTTTCGCTTCTCGGCCTTTTGGCTAAGATCAAGTGTATAAATTTTGCACTTTTATTCACAAGATGGCTGTTATCATATTCTTTCACAGTGACTTAGAAACACATGCCACTAACTTCAAGGTGTTATATATGTTATATAAATGAGTTAAATAAAGGGTTACATAAACCAGTTAATTATTCTTTCACAATCAAGTTTCCTCTCAGATACTAAAATTACAACTTAATTTCCAGGTCAGTTTTTTGAGGAGCTTGGAGCACACAGAGAAGGTGGAAGTACTTACCCGGCCCCTCTTTCCCCTTCTCAGAGGAAACTGATGCATATTCAGCTTAAAACCAAGAGTCTAGAATTTCACTGTATTTCATACTCCACTGTAGCTCTTGAATTTGGTAAAAGTATGTCCCCGGGTTAGCATTCACTGATCTCGTACTTCCTGGGAAGCAAGTATAAATCTGCCAACATGACTGTAGTCTGGTTTACTCGGTATCAGAGATGTAGGTAAACACACAATGAGACACTTAATAATAGCTGAACGGTTCAGCGCAACTCACACAGAGAGGAACATGACTCTCAAAATGAGGAGTCCAGGAGATCTGATGAACAGGTTTCTTGTCTTTACCTACTTTAATTTCATTTCAAAAATATAAAGAGAGGAATTGCTGGAAATATTTTAGGCTGTGGCTACCAATTTCTATTTAGACTTTCAACACACATTTAGGACAGTAACAAAGAGAAGTGGGCCGTTGCTCTCTGAATGTTTACTCCATTGAAACTGTTCATCTATCTTATCTGTTTTTATAGTCACAAATCACACAAAATATTTTCAAAGAAAAATATCTGAAATAATTTAGAAACTTCAAAAGTACTTTCTTCAAGCTTCGGGCTACTAGGCTGGCCTCCCTTCTAAGTATAGCTACTTTGAATGAAGCAGTACTATTTCAGTGCTTTGAGTAACCTTCATAGGATAGCGCTGATGATCATGATGGCAGTTAATATTTACTACTTTCTCTAGTCCTGTCTTTACGCTTTACGTGGATTATTTCATTCCATCTTCACAACAAGCCTTTGAGTAATGACTATTAAATTGATCTCACAGCTGATTGAACAGAGAAAGACACAGGGTAAGAAAGGCACAGAGTCAGCAAGTGCTGGAGTTGGAATGTGAGTTAAGATTTTACTCTAGAGTCAAGCTTTTAAATATTGCTGTCTACTGAAGTTAAAGCTAATGTTAAATGACAAAGTGACGGAAACTTCAAATAGCATATGGCCTTAACGCTAACTGAACACATGCCAAGTCCTCTTCTACTACAATCTTCTGTGGATACAGAGAGGTAGAAGTGAGCAAAACAGAAAAGGAAAAATTATAGCACTTTTAAATATGGTACTACCTCAAGGTTAATTTCTTCACCATCTCCATAGCAACCTCAAAATTAATTTCCAATTTCTAATTTTCAAGAACTAAGAGCAAGTCAGCTATAGCAGCATGCGGTGTAGAGAAAAGAGAACGTAAGTTTTACCGTCATACAGACTAGCATCCCAGTCTACATCTGCTGTTTTCCATGTGACTCAGATGAAGCCTTAACCTCTTTCAGCCTCAGTGTCCTCTGTAAAATGAGGAAAATAACATCTACTTCATGAGACACTGGAAGTCACAGAGTTGGCACCCAGTGTGTGCACAGTGCTACCCAGAGGCTGGCACACAGCAAGCACTCAATAAACAGTAGCTACCATCTTAGTTATAAACACTATAAGAACAAATGTCTAGGAACCTTACACATTCCCAATGCCATGGAAAGATGTCCTACAAACACCTTGCAGGTGTACAACACCTGGGAGCCCTTTCGGAAGTGATGAATCCATTCCTTACATGGCCATCATGTTACCCGCTCAACCCAGGGGCACAGTCAGCAGCATCTCCTGATCAGGGCATCAGAACTTACTGAGAACATTGCCAATGTGAATGAAGACAGAAGACCTAAATATCTGCCAGTGCGAAGGCAACAGCAGGGATGGCAACACGGATTGCATCCACCTGAATGCCCGTAGCAGAAGATGCGTGCAGACTTTCCTTCAAGAAATTTTTTTTTCTTTGCAATGGCATAAAATATTAAAATCAGCTGAAGAAGTAGTAACTCTACTACTTTCTCTACAGTAACAATTATCTTGCCCTCACTGAAAGATGGAGGAAGTGCATCAACAGTAAAGCTTCACAGAAGCACCGCTAAAATGCATGAAAGAAAATTTTAGAAACAGTGGCTGGAAAAAGTACATGCAGCACACCTGGGAAATCCTGAAAGGGAGAAAAGCAAAGTCATCACAGCCTTGTCTCTTCCTGGATAGAAATATGAAAGTCATTATGAATCGACAGCCATAGCCCCACATTGAACCCGTCTGTTGGGAAACTCTGCATTGTAACAAATGCCATTTGGACCCACCAAGTGGTCCATTGATAACAAAGAGTAGTTCCGTGATCTTGACTACAAAGCGATAAAAGGCATAGGAATAAACAGCCTTTTAATTCCCGTGGTTGCCTTTAAGCAGAAATAGAACCAGAACTTGCTGGTGAACTTGCTCCTTATTTTGTACTCCCAACACCCAACAGTGTAACAAAATCACTGGAAACCACAGCAACTGGAGTAAAAGCATATACTGATCATACTTCATTACAGCAAATAACACGGACGAACACTAGGCCATTTCAAGAGCAAGGCTCTGGAACATGCAGAGTTAATTTAAAAGGCAGGAGAGGAGAATAGTCCAGTCCCCTGTGACTTAAAAAGAACACTAGAGTTAATCTGTAATTTTCTAAAAGGCTTTTAACATTATGTAGTACAGACAAAGGTTTTCAGTATGATAATCAGTCAAATGATTTTGCTAGTAATACGAGCAAAAAAAAATCCCATATATGTCTTTTTTAAACATTTATATATGCACATTAGAGGCAGAGTTAGACTATTCGAACACCCTTGTAAACTCAGAGCATATATAATGTATCGATGACATGCCCACATGGACTCATAAATATTTGCTGAATGAATGAATATTTGCAATATATATGCAGTGTCTAAGTTTCTGCTCAGACATGATTAAATTCCCACGAGATTAAATGTAGGTGGTAAAGAGGACGAATGGCCACCCAGTTCATGCCTTAGAGCCTCAAAGATGGTTTGAAAAACTTGCACCAAGTTTCCCATGTGCCATAGCCTTCATCTTCATTTAATTTCTAATCTTATACTTACGGAGTTAAAGCTTACAATTTTTTCATTAAAATAGGTCATACTTTTATCAAATTTACCATATTCCAAATACTGTTTTAAAGCTATACACACATACACATACCCACAAATTAACTCATAAAATATGACCTCCAAAAAAAGCACACTTATTGCAGACATTTTTAAGGGGAAAATGGAAAAATAAAAAAGAAATTAAAAACACTCACAACCAGCAATAAACTCAATATCTTGCTATATTTTCTTTCAGCTTTATATATATATACACACACACACACACACTCAATTCTTAAAAAAAATTGAAATTGCACTATTTTTTCAATTTAATAACTTGTTTTTTTTCAGTTAGCAATACAATCGTCCCTGTTCCATGGGCGATTAGTTTCCAGGGCCTTCTGCAGATACCAAAACCCACAGATGCTCAAGTACCCTTATATAAAGTGCCACAGTATTTGCATATATAATCTACCCACATCCTCCTGCATACGTTAAATCATCTCTAGATTGCTTATGATACCTAATAAATGTAAATGCTATGTAATTTGTTGTTACACTGTATTGTTTTTTGTTTGTATATTTTTATTGTTGTATTGTGTTTTTTGGGGGGAATATTTTCAATCAGTGGTTGGTTGAAGTCACAGATGTGGGAACTGTGGCTACAAAGGACCAACTGTATGTAGTTTGCCCACAGTATTAAATATTGAAAAACATTTTTAGCAGCTGCGCAATATTTCACTGTATGACTGAGAGGTTATTTAAATGCCTCCTTGTTGAAGATTAGACTATTTCTAATTTTTTACTACTATAAAAATACTTTGATAAATGTATCTCTTCACAGAAATCTTTACATGTATCTTTTTCTTTTTTATTTCAAGATATCAAGGGGGTACAAGTGTTTTTGTTACATGGATGAAATGTATAATGCTGAAGTCAGGGCTGTTAGTGTGCCTGCCACCAAAATAGTGTACACTGTACCCGATAGGTAAGTTTTTATCCCTCACCTCCCTCCCACCCTACATGTATCTTTGATTGTTTCCTTAGAATACATTTTTGAAAAGCTGAGTTACTGGTCCTATGGCATGACTCTTTTAAAGACTTTAGGTATGCATTGTTAAATTTTCCTCCAAAAAAGCAAAATCAATTAACATGATTATTGTGCAAGACAGTGTCCATTTCCCTGAAACCTCCCAATGCCGGCTTTTATAATTTTTACAAATCAGCTCTTTTTTTTTTTTGAGACAGAGTCTCACTCTTTTGCCTGGGCTAGAGTGCCGTGGTGTCAGCATAGCTCACAGCAACCTCAAACTCCTGGGCTCAAGCAATCCTCGTGCCTCAGCCTCCAGAGTAGCTGGGACTACAGGTATGCACCACCATGCCCAGTTAATTTTTTTTATATGCATATTTTTAGTTGTCCAGATAATTTCTTTCTATTTTTTTTAGTAGAGACGGGGGTCTTGCTCTTGCTCAGGCTGGTCTCGAACTCCCGAGCTCAAACAATTCGCCCATCTCGGCCTCCCAGGGTGCTAGGATTACAGGCGTGAGCCACCGCGCCCGGCCACAAATCAGCTCTTAATTAGGACTTGAGGTCAACAAACCTGGCACTTGGCTGGGCGTGGTGGCTCATGCCTGTAATCCTAGCAGTCTGGGAGGCCGAGGTGGGTGGATCGCTCAAGGTCAGGAGTTCGAGACCAGGCTGAGCAAGAGCGAGACCCCATCTCTACTAAAAATAGAAAGAAATTGGCTGGACAACTAAAAATATGCATATAGAAAAAATTAGCCGGGCATGGTGGCGCATGCCTGTAGTCCCAGCTACTCTGGAGGCTGAGGCAGAAGGATTGCTTGAGCCCAGGAGTCTGAGGTTGCTGTGAGCTAGGCTGAGGCCACGGCACTCTAGCCAGGGCAACAGAGGCAGACTCTGTCTCAAAAAAAAAAAAAGAAAGAAACCTGGCACTTGAAATATAAGATATACAACACGCACAAGGCTTTTCTTTACCTTTGTGAGAGTATTTTACTTACAGTCTAGGAGAGTTACAGTGGGTGCTGAGCCGAGGGAGGTAAAATTTTCTATTTGTCTAAATTGAAAATCAAATAAAACAGTTTTATAGACTTATGGTCCTTCAGGAGGATGTTTTATAGTCCTAACGAAACACCTAAAAATGTATTTTGTAAAAGCGATATTTCCAAATCTGGGTGGATAACAGTCTCCTGGGGATGCTTCTGTAAACAACAGATTCCCAGGCCTTTTCGACGCCCTGCAGGAGACCCTCTGGGGTTCATTAACCAATTGTGCTGTGGCTCTACCGTTCGGGGTTATGCCAAAGAACATAACAGGCAGTGCTAATCTTGGATCTGACAACAGGTTTGCTGTTACAAAAATGCTATCCCAAACCAGCCATCTTGAGGTAATAAGAGATAACCTGTAAAGTGAAACACTGATAAAGGCAGCCTAGAGAACCAATGGGGTCTGGCAGGCACACCAGCGAAAGCAGCAAACAGATTCTTACCCGAATAATGCTGAGTTTTGAATCACGTGGGGGTAATGAGTGTCTGGGTGCCAGGTGGCAAATTTCTCTCTAGTGGTCTCAACTTCAGCACATTTGACATGGACTGAACACATACTGTAAACACCAAGCGACAGGGATCTCCAAATGGTGGGGATGGCAAGAAAGCTGTGGGGCTGCTCATTGCTTTTAATGGAAAAGGCTAACAGCAGCTTTCAATAAACAAATAGATGGTTAAAACTTCTCAATCTAAAAGCAATATGTGTAGCAAAAATACAGAAAATTGAGAAAAGCACAGATAACATAAAATTCACCTAGGGACCAGGCACGATGGCTCACATCTGTAATCCCAGCACTTTGGGAGGCTGAGGCAGGAGGATCGCTTGAGGCCAGGAGTTCAAGACCAACCTGGGCAACACAGCGAGACCCCCATCTCTACAAAAATTTTAAAAATTAGCTGGGCATGGTGGTGCACACATGTAGTCCTAGCTGCTCAGGAGGCTGAGGCAGGAGGATCGCTGGAGCCCAGGAGTTCGAGGCCACAGTGCGCTATGATCACACCACTGCACTCTAGTCTGGGCAACAGGGTAAGACCCCATCTCTTAAAAAAAAAAAAAAAAAAAAACAACTCACTCCATGATAATAACTATTAACATTTCAGCTTGTGTACCATTTGATTTATAGTTTCCCAGGCCAATGAGGATGTGAAAAATCACTGTTATTACCAAGGGAGAAAAGGAGGAGGCAGTACATAACTTGGAAGCAATTAACAAATGTTGCCTTACAAAGTTCACTTAGAAGTATACAGAAGGCCCTTCCCCGGGACATTCAGCTTGGCAAGACTTACAACAGACCAAGCAGTGCAGTGAACAAGAACACGGGCTCCAGAAACAGGGTTCCAGGGAGTAAAACCTGTCTTCACTCCTCATTAGCTGTGGGCAAGATGAAAACCGCTTTTCATCACAGTGTAGTTCTCTGAAAAATGTGACGACACTTCCAACCTTCCACAGTGAGAGCTCATGAAATATTAGCTTGTTGCTACTGTTATTCTATTAGTTGGTTTATAAATTTTGCCTAATATTTCGACTTTTCAGAACAACCAATTTGCATCTAAATCACAAAAATTGGTCACAGTATGAGTTTTTGCAAGCAAATATTATTTCCCCATTGATATTGCTCTTAAGTCCTGAAAAGCTGATTCCATGAGATGGAATTCTAAAAAGGCTAAATTGAAATTGGAAGCAAGTCAGGAATTTAAATACACCTAGGAAATAAAAGGGATTTATTTTCTGGCATTGCCCCAGTGAAGACACTCTGTGGATTTTCAGATCAGGTTACTATTTCTTTCTGAACTGACAGCTAGGTTCCAGGGTCATCCTGAAAAATCCTTGGGTCCACTGGAATTCTACATAGAGCTAAGAATTCAAATTCTATTTCTCTTCCTGGTAGATTTCAAGTTATAAATTGTATTAAATCAGTGATGCTTGAATTTTTTTCTCTAAAAATTAGAATATTTTTGTTTGAGATAACATTATATTTTTCACAACTCAAAGATAGAAATAGGTTTCCTAGTCAGAAGATAGAGACACTTATATTTCAAAGTAGTGATTTAGTTATTTCACTCAACAAAGCTATTTGAAGAAGATGCTCTAGAAGCTCAGTTTCTGTATATGCTGGGACATACTTTTATATCAGATATACAGTCCCACTGAATCACTGCTGGCAGCAGCCTTTGTATGTCAACAGTGGGCATCAACTGAACAGGCCACTGTCAGTTTTGAAATGTCTTGCTGTTGATAACATACAGGAAACATTTTGGATACCCATGTCACTGAAGTCTTCTATAGTTCTTAAGGATTGACCATGATCCTGAATATAGATTTTATAAAAACTGGCAAGAAGATGAACTGCCAGCCTCTTATGAGTTATTTATAATTTTTCCTTAAAATGTTCTTTATTTTATGATCTCTGAGATTCAGCAAACTTTGACTCATTATAAGGAATGGTTGGTTTTTCTTCACTGATTTTTCATTAAACAAAAAAGACTGGCTCGTTTAAGGATTTACACAGTCCAACCTGGTGGAGTTATTAACAATTCACTCATAACAGACACCATGGCCTGAAAATTATGCATGCCAAACCCTACATTCTTAGAGCCATAGTGTCTGATTTTCTGATATGACTTGATACTAATATATATAAAAATAATCATTGGCTCCAAAGACGGGAACCGCATTTTGAAAATGCAGACCTGGATCCAGGACTACCATTTCTACAGCGTGATCTTAGACATGTATATATTTCAAAATTCTCTAAAATACATAAGCATAAAAGTAATTATGAACACAAACAAAATCCAGTCATCAGTTCACAAACTTAGTAACTCCGTTATATAATGTAACCATAAAATAAGTACCCTGATTGACTAAGAAACAATAACCGGTTTTAAAAGAAAGAGATACGTCACACCCCCACTAATGTTTTTAACCTCTGAGCAGAACGCTCCCAACGCTTTGCTTTTTGTCATTTCCTTCACTCTGCAGCCGTTTGTCCCACCACACACCCAGTCTCAGGAGCAAGCAGAAAGGACTGTGCTCTCTCAGCTCCCCTCTGCTACCCTGGGACCACCCTCCTTCTACTCTCAGAATCCATTCTTGTGAGACTCGGAGCTCCACACTCCAGCATCTTCTCTCCTTGTTATCATCTCCCGACCTCACGATTACTCCTCCACAGCCATCGCGTCCTCTGCAGCCCGGCTCACAATCTCTGCCCACACCACTCCTCATCCGCTCATTCATTCAAATATCTCCTGAGCACCCCAAACGCCAGCTGCCATACAAGGCGCTAGGGATACACCACTGAACAAAATGAAAGCCCTGTTTTCACTGGGCTTACATCTCAGTGTTAAGGAATAGAGCAAGGGGATATAGACACAAATGGATAAACAAATATACGAGGTCTGCCCGGAAAGTATCCAGCCATAT
The DNA here is from genome assembly GCA_004363605.1 of Indri indri. NCBI lineage: Eukaryota > Metazoa > Chordata > Mammalia > Primates > Indriidae > Indri > Indri indri. The sequence goes on from RJWJ010000839.1 coordinate 82,788, forward strand.
AATATGAAAAGTAGAGACATTTACTGAAAAAGATACAAGATACAGGAAACATTGTACATAGGACAATGACACCTCGGTCCCCTTCAAACTAGGCACCTTGGGACTTGACACAGTTCTCCCAGAATCTCCTAACCTAACCCGTATACATTCAACATTGTCAGGTGTTCTGCTTGTTGCAGGTCTTTCAGAACGTGGATCACTTTTAACAGATTCTCAACCATTTTTGAAATGTTTGTGCCACAATTTTACTTGTGCTGCAGTCATTGCATCATCTCTAAAAGCCTTCTGGATCATCTGAAAGTTCAAGCTTAATACAAAATTTGATGCAGATTCGTTGTTCTACTTGTTCAGTCATTTTGAATGTGACAGCCACACAGTACACATGCTCAATGGTGTCTAGCACGCCACCGACTACTACAGTGAAGTTGTCACTGTTCACGTATGCGCATCTCAGTCCACTCTCCTTGGCTGCCAGGTTACATCGATGTTCCCCAAAATATTTTCGTTATCTCAACAATGGCTGGATACTTTCCGGGCAGACCTGGTATAATGTGCCGGGTGGTGACCCGTGCTTTGAAGAAAAATAAACCCAGCTAATTGGACAGTGAGTGATAAGGATATGTAGTGAAGGGCAGCGAAGGCCATCCCAAATGATACATTTGGAGATTGAGTCAAGTGTGTGACAAGCCTGGGGATGGCTGGAGGAAAAGCAAGTTAGGCTGAGGGGACCAAAAATGCAAAGGCCCTTGAGGAAGGTGCTGGAGAGAACCAAGGGAAAGGACTGTGGCAGGAGATGGGCTCAGAGAGTTAGGCAGAACCAGAGGATACATGACCTTGTAGACAGCAGTCAGCAATTCAGTATTATTTGGACAGAGACAGGAAGTCACTGGAGGGCTTGGTGCAGAAGAGTGGCTCAATCTGACTTAGGTTTTGAAGGGATCTGACTGTTCCGTAAAGAATGACCTGTCTGTTGGGCAAGGATAGAAGCAGGGAGCCTGTTATAGAACTATGGCAACAGTCAGGTGAGAAATGATGATGGCTCCAACCAGGGTGGTGGGGAGAGATGGCAAACAGTGGTCAGATTCCAGGCATGTCCTGAAGGTGGAACCAACAGGTTTGCTGATGGTTTGGAAGCAGCGTATGAGAGAAGGAAGTCAAGAATGATTCCTGGGTTTTGGCCTTACCCAGTGAAAGGATGGAGTTGCCATTTGCTGAGATAGGGAAGACTGGGAAGGAGCCAGATTTGAGAGGGAAATTAGGAGTTCCGTTTTGGACATGCTAAGTTGGAGATCCCTTCTTAACATCCGAGTGAAGATCACCCTTGGTAAGTTCAATGTTACTGTGACTGACCTACTGACATCCGGGGTCAAGGTTCACAAATTCAAATGCTTTCAAGGGAAAGGCAGTCAACGTAAGTAAGTACTGAAATACAGTGAAGACAGGCGAGGACTGTGGCCTATCGAAGAGTAAATGCCCCAGCTCAGCCGGAAGCCACTACTGCGCCCAGTGAGTGTTGCCATTAGGAATCTGGGCTCAGCGTTCCTGATCTCCTGATTTCTTAACAGAAGAATCTGGAGTTTTCACAACCAAATCTTAGTGTAAAAAAGAAGTTCCACGATATAGTAAATTCTAGAAGTACTCACCTAAGTAAAAAATAAAGTTCTTACTTCAGGATTTATCAGCATCCATAATTAATTAATGTACATTGCAAAAGAGATTTTGTTCAGCATTTCTCTAACTTACTTGATGGTAGAACTCTCTTTTCATACAACGTCTCAAGGGACAAGCATTCCTTGGCATGTACTTTGGGGAATGCTGATTCGAAGGGTAAGTCCTAGATGTCTCATCAACAGACTTTTTGCTCCCTCTGAAAGTTTTAGGGCATTCATTGGCGGCTTATGAGTCAGGATGGTCACACACACAGAGCCAGTTTTGTTAGATGTTCTAACATCTCATGTCAGACTTGAATAAAATATAAATGGAGCAATTACTAAAGTCTTCTAAGTTGTTAAATACTAAGCGGAGTCTCAACCCTATCGTTGTTCCAGAAACACTTAGTGAAACACAGGGGCACTGAGTCACTTTGGTTCCCACCTCCTCTCCCCTCTTCACCTACTGTGCCAGTAACTTTATGACAGGAAGGGCAGCCCATCGCTACTATGCACAGATGTTCTTTGTTTTACTTATCCACGAGGAAGGAAGAAGAGAAGGACAAATAAACGTGGAATGGAAAATTTCTAACAAAAGGACAAGACTAATACTGTTGCAGGTCTCAAAAAATGTCCTGCAGGATATATTAGAACATTTGAGGTCAATGTCTCTGAACCTGAAGAATTAGAGTATGCAGTCTGTTTAAAAAGAGCTCACGGTACAGTTGAGGAGATCAATACAGAAAAAGACAGACAATATGAAAATGTCAAATACTGTCAAAATGGGCTATAAAAGTTCAGAGAAGGGAGAGGGTGACGTGGGTTTGAGTGACCAGAGACAGGGTTGCATGAGCCAGCCCTTGACGCCTGGGGAGGCATCAGATGGAGAGGAGGGTGGTGGGAATTCCATGCGGGAAAGACAACCAGAGATAAAGATAGGGCAGTTTTAGGAACCAAGAGCAGATAAGACTGCTCAGGTTGGGAGGAAAATGGGATATGAGGCTGGACCAGAGCATGCTGGCCGCTGGGTACTAAGAAAGGAACTCTGGCCTTAATCATGTAGGTAACAGAGAGTCTTTGAAGGATTCTACATGAATCCGCCATATTCAGAAATCCGAAATGATGAGGCCACAAGGGGGATGGTGAGGCTAGAGCACTCTGCAGGACCCTGGGTAGAGTGACGGGAGTGTGTGCAAGGGAGCTGATAGTGGGGATGGAGGGAAATTACATTATGAAGGAGGAAATGATCAATAGGGCTTGGTAACTTACTGAACGTGGGAGCAGCAGAGGAGAAAGGCAGGCACTGACCCTGGGTCCCCGAGAGAATGGTTATCCTGATGGCACACTGATTTACACATATTGATTTACGGCACAGTGGTACCACTCAGGCAGTGTTACATCTAAGCAGAAATGCTCAATCAATTCATTAGTGATTTGGGACTAGAACCTGGGAAGGACAGGGAAATAACACACATTAGGTACCACTGTATTTTCAGCTACATGCTAAACAAATTCTCTACCTATGTGATTTATTCAGGAAAGAAATAGGGCTGGATATTGCAATTTGGCACCAGCTGCATAGATGTCAGTCAAAGAAGAAGAACGGACAAGATTCAATGAACATTAATTTATCACACTTTCTCTATGTCCCTTCACTATGAAAATAGCTTTCATGCAAAAACAGGTGCATATAAAAAACACTGCACCATATCACAACACATCACAGGATCACCAAATTTCTGAGTTCCATAGTTGATTCTAAATTTAGGTAGTGATTGAGATATGGAAGGAAAAACAGCACTGTAATTGTTCTTTTCCATTCTTCTCTCCCCTAAGGGAGATGGACAGTCACAAAACAGGAGTCAGGAAGGAATCAGAGGGGAAAATATTTGGGAGAGTTTCCACCTGCTGAGATAAATAGGAAAGAAAGTAAACACTCTCTTTAAAGAATAATAAGCATTTGAACGGTGTCCCTTACTTTTCTAGAATTCATTATCAATTTACAAACAAGCCACTTCCATTCCCATCATAAAACTTCCCATTCACAAGCCAGCGAGGAGTCACACGTTCCACCTTCCACTCCTGCTAGCAGAACCAGGTCTCGGTTTTTCCCTGCTGTTTTGCAGGCTGGTCCTGGAGCTCAGGTGCAACAGGCAGGGCAACAACGCACGGCAGATGTTTCTACAGCAGCCATCAGTCTTTTTCCATTTGCCACAGTTCTCCAGGGTGAGCCGGCTCAATCCCTTCCTTCCTCCCGGCAGCCAGATAGGCCAGGCTGCTTAAAATATGTCTCAGTTTAAATGCCCAGGGCAAGGGAAAAATGCAGATGCCGTAATAAGAAAGAACAGACGGTCAGGTGAAGGGTAGCCTAAATTTGCAAACTTAGAAAGCATCTCAGCATGCAGTAGTTATTTAATATAAAAGTGTTTTCATTCCTGGCACTCTTAAATATAATCACTTTGTGTAATCACAGATTTAGTTAATGGCATAACTGCCTCTAATTAGCAGAATATAAGTGTTCCCTTTGAACTCAGTAACAAAGGACGAACGTGTCAATAATTCCCCACGACCCCGGAGTAGGAATACCTGCCTTAGGACCTGTGAAAGACACACATATAAGGAATCCCTGATTTGTACAGATTCCCCTGGAATTTCTTGCTATAATTGGGAGAGGGAGTGCTGGAAGGTTTGAGACTGAGGGTTCCCTAAAGAGCACCCCCAGCAGTGCGGTCCCATGATCTAGAAGAATGAATTCATCTCTGGAACTGGCTGTCTCAGGATCCATGTCTACATGATGGAATACTGAATAACTGATGCTCGCACTTCTAGAAACGAGGAATATGCTGGGAACACAGAGAGGGCAGGGGGTGGAAGGCAGTGAAGGAGACCCTGCAGGAAGGCTGACTCATCGAAAGCTGCCACAACAGAAAGTTTTTATGAAAAGTTAACAACACTTACTTACTGTGAATTTTCAGTTACACAGCTAAAAATACCATCACAAGACAATATGAAAGTGAAAAATAGTTATACTCAGACCTGTGCTGACTGAAACAAACCAACTGTTTTGACAACAAAGAGTATTCACATGATTAATCCCCACACAGCCCTGGCAGTGGAACAGCCACTAAAATAGTAATGAAGTAACTCTGTAAACAAAAATAACTTACAGAATTGCCTCAAATGAGACAACGAACGTTTTCTACCGTAATTAAGCAACAACGATTTACTTTCTCTGTTGCCTTTAAACATTGTTTGAATTCTCATTGCTCTTAATTTCCTGATACTACAATTTTATGCGTAACCTAATTCCAGAATCTATTACCAGATTCCATGCAACACCAAACAGAGATTAGTGCTTAGCAGACCAGTGAGAGACTTATGGGAAGAAGAAGTTTTTTTGTGGGTTCGTGGATCCCTTTCCAGCTCCACAAACGAAGAGAGAGAGAGCAGAACATTCGAGTTCCTGATGCTGGGGCCCCCTCCAGGAGCAGACAGTGAGGAGAGCGCGGCAGGGCTTCCCCCAGCCACCCCAGCCCATTGGCGTCTGCATGCTAAACAAGGCCCTAAGAACAGAGAAGCAAGAGTGGGAGCTACATGACATTGTCAGCTGTATCTACAGAAAATAATGAGTTTTCTTGTGGAATAAAAGACTTTGCAACAAAATTTCAGAATTAGCAATCTCATGATATCCCAATGGGTGCTGTATTTGAATAAAATAACAAAACACACTTAACACTTGCTTCTTACCTGCCTACTGTCCCTTTGGGAGGACGTTGAAGAGGAGGCACTTCTATGGCTTGGAGTGGCTGTTTTATGAGCAGGGGATATGCCCTTCTCGTCTGAACTCATCGCTGCAGTTAGAGTCTAGCGATGGGCACTTAAGACCATCCCAATCTTCTCTCAGATTCACGGAGAAGGAGATGATTTTTCAGCTTCATTCCATCTCATGAGTCAGCAGGCAAATATCGAAGGTGTCCAAACCACCTAAAAGCAAAACAAACAAGCCTCATGTGGGTAATTAAAAATCAAATTAAAATTATTATATTTAGGAAAAAATATTAATTTGTGTGAGAGAAAGGACTCTGACATATTAGAAAGTATCTCTTCCTCTAGATTTTCAGGTGGAGAATGAAAGTGTTAAAATGTAAAAAAAGGACTGTCAACAAGGAAGAAACCATGTGCTAAAGTCAAATTCTTCCCAGATATTTTCTTTCTTTTAAAGCAGATTACAAAGCTATATTCTGGACCCTAATGCCATAGTACACCAGCTGCTTCTCTAGAAATTTTAACTTCCCCTACCCAATGGATTCTAATAAGAGCTCAGTCCATATTTGTCTTCGGTTCAGCCATATCGTGTATATGATGATTAACTCCAATATAGAACACTCAGTTACAAAAGGGTTAACACATTACGTGCATCCTATGATCCAGCATTTGTGAAGGATCAAGGAATACACACATCCACAGATATGTGTACCTCAAAACAACAACATGCCTTCATGTGACTCAACAACCAACAGGCTCACCGGCACCTACAGATTGACAAGCCTATCTCAGAGCAGGGGTAACTGGAGTTGCTTCAATTATTCACAGCCAGCAGCAACTTCATTTATTTATTTACTTATTTATTTTTATTTATTTACTTTTTTTTAGAGACAGGGTTTCACCCCATTGCCCAGGCTGGAGTGCAGTCGTGTCATCATAGCTCCCTGCAACCTCCAATTCCTGGGCTCAACTGATCCTCCTGCCTCAGCCTCCTGAGTAGCTGAGTCTACAAGCACATGCCACCACATCCAACTAATTTTTAATTTTTTTTTTTGTAGAGATGGGGTCTTGCTATGTTGCCCAGACTGTTCTTGAATTCCTGGCCTCAAGTGATCCTCCTGCCTCTGCCTCCCAAATTGCTGGGATTACAGCCTGAGACACCACATCCAGCCCACTTGAGTTTTTTACTTGGACTTATATAAGGAAGGTTTGTATTTTTAATACTAAAGTAAAAAGCTTGTGTCAGAGAGAAACATTGTTAAATTGGCCATGTCTCCAACACAAGCATGCTAAAAAATGTTAAAAAGGTAAGTACTATGATATAAGGTTAAAAGTTACCCAAAAGGTAGACCACTATAGTGAACTTTATCCTGTTCTAAGAAGGCCAAGTTCCAGCCCCCATCTTAGTGGTAATATTCTTTAAAGGAAGCACAGAACACTTGTGTAGGTCTGTTAGCATAGGTGGGAAAGGAACCTGCTGGCAAGGAACAGAGATCAATCTATAGGCCAGAAAAAGTGAGACCTGAACTTCGGTCTAGAGGAGAAGACAGTAAGTCAAATAATCAACAACAACAATGGAAAAAAGAAGATTCATGAACTTTATGAAGACACACGGGGAGGTGAACCAGTGAGTCTGGAAGTCAGAGCTGAGATCTGAAGGATGAAGGGTTAACTAGGAGATGACTGTCCAGCATGGCATGATCAAGGAGTTAGTGCTGGCTGAAATTACGAGAGCATAGAGAGATGGTGACATGATGGTCCCAAAAAGGCAAAGGCCAGTCCCTGCAGGGCTTTGCAGGCTATGTTGGTTGCTGTGGTCTGAATGTATCCCCAAAATTCACATGTTGGAAACTTAATTGCGGTGCAAACAGTGCTGGGGAGGTGAGCCTAACGGGAGGTGTTAGATTATGAGGGCTCCACCCTCATGGATGGACAAATGCCGCCATATAAAGGGCTTGTGTGAGTGGGTTCTCTATCTTCTGTTCTTCTGCCATTTGAGAACATGGTGTTCCTCCACTACAGAGGATGTAGCATTCAAGGCGCATCGTCTTGCAAGAGGATTGGCCTGTCTCTGTTGACCAATCTCGGCTGCAGAGACCCTAACCTGCTGGCACCTTGATCTTGGACTTCCCAGCCTCCAAGACTGTGAGAAAGAAATTTATGTTCTTCATAAATTACTCAGTCTGGGGTAGTCTGTTATAGCAGCACCCATGGACTAAAACATTGACATTTTGATTTTTTTCATAAGCATGAGAAGCCATCACGGGATGCAGTATCCAGATCTGTGTTACTGAAGGGTGACTTTGGCAGCCATGAGACAACTCGAAGCGGGGAAGTAAAGGTGACGGGGGCCCAACAGGATGCAGAAGAGGATGGACTGGACTGGTGGCAGGAAATCCAATACCCAGTCCTGTGGACTGAGACTGGACATGGTGGGGAGGCAGGGTCAAGGAGGTTCAGGATTGAGGGGAAGGTCATGAGTGTGGTTTCAGGCACATTGAGTTTGAGATGTCACTAAGTCATTCAAATGGAGACAAACACTTGGAAATGTAGGTCTGGAGCTCACAGACATCCAGGCTGGAGACATAAACATTTAATAGATTATGTCAGTGATACAAATATATCAATCAGATCATGTATAGATCATGTAAATTCTACATGTGATCAAATTTAATTCCAGTAAATTAAATTTTATACAGGCCTATAGTTACATTTTAAAAATCTGTAACATAATGCTAATGGATTTTGTGACCCTGAATGTGCTAATCAGGATTTTAATGGTCACTGGTTACAGAGAACATTTGAAAGAAGAATTCCAATAATGAAAGGGGGAATTTTTATAAACTCTGAAAACTGGACATTCTGTGAATAGAACACATAATCCATTCTTAAGATTTCAACTTCACTGTCACCACAGGAAAAATGAAAGCTACTTACACATTAAACTGGAGATACTCTCTTGAAACAAAACGAGCCTTTAGACAAATAGAAATGTAAAGAGCTGTAGAACAATTTCCTTGGCTAGAGATGAAGTTTCACTTAGTATTGGCAAAAGGTAGTTATAAGCTTATACTTGCTAGACGATCATTTCATCTTTTTGTTTTTTGAAGGCAGTCTAGTAAGTGTAAACAAAGCTTGTGAAGCCAGGCCCCGGTGCCAGCAAACAGAAAGCAAAAACACTGCTCAGATACTTGATGTGAAGCACTTTCCTTTCTGGTCCAAGATGTTTTACAAGTAGATGCTGACACCTCAGCCAAAAGTATGGTGGTTTTGTGATGTGTTCAAGTGCCCCCGAGGGATGAGATTAAAATAACCCAACTCATTAAATGGTGATCCATTTGGAAGTAAATTCAATCCAAGCTACATTTCCTCTGCTGGACTTTGTCTTTTTTCTTTCTTTCTTTCTTTTCTTTTTTTTTTTTTTTAACTGCGCTTTCCTCATTAACACCAATGTTAACAACCTGATTTTTGTTTTAATTTAATGACATTTTCAGGCTAACTTGTTTATGATAAAAGGGCAACATTTCAGCTGAATCCCCACCATGAATATGTTGAATAATATCAAAATGAAGAAAAGGTAAGAGAAGTTAATTCTTTCCAAGAATATTGAGGTTATTGTTGTTTTTATTAAATTTCGGTCTTTTTTTTTTTTTTTTTTTTTTTTTTTTTTTTTTTTTTTTTTTTTTTTAGTAAAAAGTGTTTCAAGTACTTAATATAAAGTTGAATGAGATGGCCTTTGAAGATCATTCCAACCAATTATTGATCAAGTGTTTGATCACCTGCTCTATTTCAAAATGCGTTATAAAAGTAAGTCTAAACACTGTTAGAAGGTTGTAGGAATTGCTGTGACATTAAAAAAAAAACACAACTTATTTCATGTCTATTGAAGCACATTTTCAGAAATTGCCTAAATAATATTTTAAACCAAAGAAAGACCATGGATTCTAAAGTCAACGCCAACATAATTACTATACTCAATAAGAAAAGTCTTGTGGCTGAAAATAACAGCAAGGTGAGAGCAGAACATCTAATTTTTCTGTCTCATTCTTCCTTCACATCAGTGGGAACACCACAAGTATTGCTAAGTGCTGTAACATTTGCATTTATACTGAGCGACATAAAATTCAGATTTATAAACCAGGGACCTAATTAAAGCAAAAGGTGGTAAGGAGGACTTCTAGAACTTGCTGTTCATAGGCATCATAAATTACATGTGTCCAGAAAAACACTTGAAACTGGGGACAATTTAGCCTGGCCCACAGGCTAAGCTCAGAATCTCAGGGGCTCACAAGAAAGGTTTACTTCTTGCTCATTTACATATCCCTTTAGGGCAGTGCAGACCTACTCTGAGTCCTCTTCATTCCAGGCTTAAGGAACAACCCCTCTGAAAGGTAGAAAAAGAGCCATGGCAGAACCAGGGAAAGGTTCTCAGAGCTTTTCCTTGTGGGTGGCACATGTCACCTCCACTCACATTTTATTGGCCAAAGCAAGTCACATGACCCAGCTGAGGTCAGTGTTGCATGAAACTATAGTCCTCCCAGTCGGAGAGGCAGTGGGGATTTAGGTGCAATAACATAATTTACTATATAGACTAAAGGAAAAGCTTAAAAGTACAGGTGAAAATATTTCGACTGACTCTAGTTTCATCACCAAGAGATAACCCGTTAATATTTTTTGTTTTATTTGAACCAAAGTAGGAGGATAATATTTATACTATCTGCAATATGATCGTCTCTGTGAACAAAGAAACTTCAACAATACCACTCTTAACAGATTAGGTCACTACATATATATATTATACCACAATACATTTAACCATTCATTCTTCTATTGGAACATTTAGGTTGTATTCAGTATATTTTGAAACAATGAGACTTATCTCAGAAGAGTTTATAAATAGTTATATATTCACTTTTGATCTTATAAAAGTGGCCCTGTTTGTTCCTTTCAACGCTTTTTTGCTTTATCTGATATCATCTGCTCTCTTTTTATTTGCAAGCAATTAATGAAATTTTGTGCATCCTTTCCATTTAAACTTTCATAGCATTTTTTTTAAATTTCAGATTTCATTTGGGATTTACTTGGAAGATTTCTCAAAATATATCTTGTACTCAGTCCTCAAACCACCTTTGCAATTAGGCTGAACTTACTCCAAAGCAGCAACAGTCAGATCATAAGATCATCACATGTGAGTGAGAATGAGAATGAGGCAAACCACAAAAGACCCAGGACACACAGACACACACACACACACACACCTTTCTTATGTTGTTCTTAGACATTAAAAGAACCTTTTCCACAAATAGAAAGTTAAACAGAAAAACAGTAACTTTTCCATTACCATTTGCTGCTGCCACCCCTTAGGGGTGGCAGTATGGGCCCATTAATGTCCTGTGACAAGCAGGGGTGAAATTCTTTTTTTTTTTTCAGCATATTATGGGGGTACAAATGTTTAGGTTACATATATTTCCCTTTCCCCCACCCCCCAGTCAGAGCTTCAAGCGTGTCCATCCCCCAGATGGTGCGCCTCGCACTCATTATGAATGTATATACCCATCCCCTCCATGTATTCAACATCAAATTGATTTTAACTGATCAATACCTAAGTGCACATACAGCAATAACATTCATAGCATTCTATAATATGTGTCCCTCTAGTAATGATCAGGTTGGGTAGTTTAAAAAATCTAACTATAGTGAAGTTTTTCCAATTTCCATTTAATGTTATAACTAACAGTTGGCTTTACCCCTTGCCATAGCATTTTATACTTTCTATTTTTTGGTTCTTCTTTGTTTCCTTTAATGCTTGATGGTTTCTCCTTTATAATCTGCCTTTTGCGGCATACTGATTTTTCAGTAGACTTTTATATGCCAGCAATTTGAAAGATATAATTACCCTTTTAAAGTTCTATTTCCATTTCCCTTTAAATTTCCCTAAATCATGCTGGAACCTACAGTCTATAAGTAACAGAGTTAAAAGCAAAATGGTATATTTTGAGTCGTCTCCTGTAAAATAAGCCCTTCATCACCACCACTGCCCACTCCCACCACCAAAAAAAATCACCAAATTTTTCTTTTCCCAGTCTCCTTCTCTATCTTGGTGACTTGAACTGGAGTATTAGAGAATTACACTTGGGATTCTAGAGCAACAGGGAGGAGCCGCTGCTGCTTTTTCTGGCTGAGGTGAACCAGACAGAGTCTCAAAGTGTGAAGACAGATGGTAAGAAAAGCCGTCTCCTTTTCTGCAAGTAAAGCTAAGGTGTGTCATAATCAAAAGTTGGCCAGGTTTTCCTCAATTCAAGATACAGCTTTTATAAAATTAAGGTCTAGTCCTCTATAGTTTTGACATTATATTCTGTTTTAAGTTAGTTGTTCGGGTTATTGGCAGTTTGTCTTTTTCCATGTTTCCTTGAGTATTTACAGAGAATTTGAAGGACCACATTAGAAGATCCTAGACACAAGCCACCTGAGGCAGGACATTCCAATCAATTGATCTTATCAATGCAAATGTCACCCTTGTAGTGTGGGGTGGAATAAATTAGTTTTCTATCAAGCTCATCACCAGAGCAATTAATACCTATTGTCATTATATATTACAGTTATTAAGTTGTCATTATACATTAATATTTTTCCTTAAAGATAAGGAGTAGGGAATCTTAATTTTTTTAAAGGCCATTAACCCACAGGTAAGAAAAAGAAAATCAAGGACTAATTACAAGAATATAAGCCAGGAGACTTCTAGGAAAGATGGCAGTGTGAGATCTGGTAAACATTTTCCCAGAAAATGACTAAAAAGGAGGCACTAAAAGGGTAAAAACAAACAAAATTATCAGTATATACACTAGAGAAGAGTGGCTACGACACACCACAAAATTTACGGAGTGTCTGCCAGAACTACTTCATTCCGGACCAAATCCCAGCATTAAAAGTAACATACAACTTCCCTTCTCAAGACAGTGAACTAGTGTTACAGGAAGAAAGTCTGGCAAACTCTACCAGTTTGGTAGAGGCGAGAGGCACAGGGAAACAGCTTGCCACAGATCAACAGCTCTCAAAGTCCACTAAGGTATAGCAAGTACACAGCCCTGTCTTACCCTTGCTGTCTTCCTCAGCCTTGGCTTCCCACAAGCATCACAGACATGTCCCAACACATTCCCAAAATACAAATTCTCCCCCTCCCAAAGCTGAACTCTGCTCCAGTCGTTTATAAAACTAAGGTTTGTTTTATCCCTTTACCTAGCAAGCAGCCTAAGGAGAGTGGGGAGGGAGTAGAGTCCTGGACAGTCACAATCAAGGCATTTGTGTCACAGATCTAGAAAAAAATAATTCTAAATTTCATATGGAACCAAAAATGAGCCTGAATAACCAAATCAATCCTAAGCAAAAAGTACAAATCTAGAGGTATTACATTACCTGACTTCAAATTATATTATAAGGTGATAATAAGGAAGACAGCATGGTGCTGGTATAAAGATAGACACATAGGCCAATGGAACAGAATAGAGAACCCAGAAATGAAACCATATAGCTACAACCAAATGATTTTCAAAAAAGCAGAGAAAAACATACATGGGCGAAAGGATGACCTATTCAATAAATGGTGCTGGGAAAACTGGATAGCCACATGCAGAAGAACGAAACAGGATCCCTATCTCTCACCGTTCACAAAAATTAACTCAAGATGGATTAAAGACTTAAATATAAGACCTGAAACCATAAAAATTCTAGAAAAAAATGTAGAAAAGCTCTTCTTTGCATTGGTGTAGGCAAACAATTTATGACTAAGACCCAGAAGCAAAAACAGCAACAACAAAAATAAATAAATGAGACTTAAACTAAAAAGTTTCTAGACAGCAAAGGAAATAATCAACAGACAACCTACAGAATGAGAGAAAATATTTGCACCCTATATATCCAATAAAGAGCTAATATCCAGAATCTACAAAGAACTCAGACAAATCAACAAGAAAACAACAAATAACCCCATAAAAAAGTGGGCAAAAGACATAAATAGAATTTTTTTCAAAAGGAGATATACCAATGGCCAACAAACATATGAAAAAATGCTCAACATCACAAATTATCAGGGAAATGCAATCTATGCCCACAGTGAGATACAATCTTACCCCTGTTAGAATGGGTTTTATTAAAAGGTCAAAAAAAAAAAATCATGGTTGTGCTGAAAACGAAATGCTTATACACTGTTAGTGGAAATGTAAACTAATACAACTACTATGAAAAACAATATGGAGATTTCTGAAAGAACTAAAAGTAAACCTACCAATCGATTCAGAAATCCCACTACTGGGTATCTATCCAAAGGAGAAGATGTCATTTTATAAAAAAGACATCTGCGCCCAAATGTTTATCACAGCACAATTCACAGTTGCAAAAATACGGAATTAACACAAGTGCCCATCAACTGATGAGTAGATAAAGAAAATTAGTATATAAATACCATGGAGTACTACTGAGCCATAAAAAAGAATGAAACAATGTCTTCTGCAGCAACTTGGATGGAACTGGATACCATTATCCTAAGTGAAGTATGGAATGGAAAAACAAATATGACATGTTCTCACTTATAAGTGGGAGCTACATGAGGGATACATATGACCATAAGGTGGTATAATGGACATTGAAGAATAAGAAGGGGGAGAGTGGGAGGAGAGTGAGAGATAAAAATCTACTTATCAGGTACAATGTACACTATTCTGGTGATTGGTACACTGAAAGCTCTGACTTCAGCATGACACAATCCATCCATGTAACACAAAATGCTTGTACCCACTAAATATTTTTGAAAAAAAAATCAGTAAAAATATTATTCATCACAAAAAAGAAATGGGCTATTCAAGTCATGAAAAGACATGGAAGCAGAGGTGGGAGGATCACTTGAGGTCAGGAGTTCGAGACCAGCCTGAGCAAGAGCGAGACCCCGTTTCTACTAAAAATAGAAAAAATTAGTCAAGCAACTAAAAATAGAAAAAATTAGCCAGGTGTAGTGGCACATGCCTGCAGTCCCAGCTACTCAGGAGGCTGAGGCAGGAGCATTGCTTGAGCCCAGGAGCTTGAGGTTGTTGTGAGTTATAGGCTGATGCCATGGGCTAAGGTGACAGAGTGAGACTCTGTCTCCAAAAAAAAAAAAAAAAAAAAGAAATGGAAGATACTTTTCTGGGGAGCTGGTTAAAAAAAAAAAAGACATGGAAGAATCTTAAGTGTAAGTTATTAAGTGAAAAAAGCCAATCTGAATAGCCTATATACTGTATGATTCCAACTATATGACATTCTGGAAATAGCTAAATGATGGAGACAATGGAAAGATTAGTGATGGCCAGGGGTTGAGGGGAGTAAGGTATAAGTAGGCAGAGCATGGAAGATTTTTAGGGCTGTACGTCTATTCTGTATGTTACTATAATGGTAGATACATGTCATTATACATTTGTCAAAACCCAAAGAATGTACAACACCAAGTGAACCCTAATGTGAACTGTGAACTTTAGGTAAAAATACAGGTTCATAGATCATAACAAACATACCGCTCTGTTGAGGGATGTTGACAGTGAGGGAGGCTGTCTATGTGAGAGGACAGGAACTATGCAAGAACTCTAGACTTTCTGCTCAATTTTGCTGTGAACCTGAAACTGCTCTGAAAATAAGCTGTTAAAAATAAATAAATTAAATGTGTGTATATATATATATATATATCAGTTAAAAAACGATGAAGTTTTCAAACAACTATAAAAATTAAAAAGTTGGATCTCTTACCTATACTTTAGATTAAAATAAACCCCCCAAAATTTAAAATTTTAAATGTAAAATGAAGACCATTAAAAGCTTTAGATAAAATTGTAAACATTTAATCATCCTGAAGTGGAAAACAATCATGGCATCAAAACCAGTATTTATGAAAAAAACGGAAAAAATAATAATCCATGACAAAAGCTTAATGTTTTAAATATATAAAGAGTTCTTGCAAATCAGTGAGATAAATAAAAATGCTAATGGAAAAATGGATAGAGAAAATGTGTTGGCAATTCACAAAGAAAGACATAAATGACCAATACATTGATGGTGGTGGTCTAAAATGGTTTCATCTTTCTGGAAGAATTTAATTTCATTGGGCAATTCTACTTCTAATAATTTTTCCTAAGGAAATAATCAGGCGTAAATATATATATACACACACACACATATATATATACACACATATATATATACACATATATGAAATATATATATATACACACACACATACACATCAGTTAAAGTGGTGAAAAGATGAAAATTCAAGACTATTAAAACTGGTGAAATTATGGCATAAATATCAACAATTTAGGTGGTGAAATCTGAGGTGATTTTTTTCCAAATTTTAAATATTTGTTCTTTTTTTACATTGGGCATATATTAATCCTAAAACAGATACAATAAAGCTGTTTTCATTTTGAAAACTATTTTTTCTTTTGAAATTTGGCATATGATTTAACTTTTGCAAGTTGCTTTGTGGTGGTAGTTGCATAAATTTAAAAATGTACAAGAAATCATAAAACTGTATGCCCCCAAAAGTCAATGACTATATGTTAATTGGAAAAATTTTTTAACGTTTTTCAAAAATTTAAAAAAGATATATAAACTCTACAGATATAAATAAAACATGCTAAAATGTATTTGAGTTCTATTTTATGTCTATTTAAAGCTGAAAATCAGAGAAGAGGGCTATGATGGTAGAAAGGAAGGTAGAAGGTATTCTCTGAAAGCTAGATGCAATTTCTGTCTCTTTCTCTCACATACACAAATCTAACTGAATACAGAGATACTGGACAAATGCAACAGAAATTTGAAACATACACACAAAAACCAGCAGTGTCATTATAGCTCACCGCAATCTCAAACTCTTGGGCTCAAGTGATCCTCCCAAGTTGCTGAGACTACAGGTGCGCGCCACCATGCCTGGCTAATTTTTCTACTTTTTGTAGAGTAAGGGTCTTGTCATGTTGCCCAATCTGATCTCAAACTTGTGGCCTCAAGTGATCCTCCTGCCTCAGCCTCCCAGAGTGCTGGGATTATAGGCATAAGCTACCATGCTTGGCACTTTTTTTTTTTTTTTTAAAGAGAGCATAAAGAAGCAAGATATGGTTTTCCTAAACCATCAAATAACATCCAAGTTTTGTGGCCTTTAAAATTATGGTAAAAAGGCAGTATGATTATGCAATTTTACAATTCAAATCATATGTGGGGAAATCACTTCTTGCCATACAAGTTACATGAAATCATGCCAAAGGCCTGATTTGACCCAGTAGGGAGAAGCAATTCCTCACTATATTTTAGACATTTATATTTCAGGTATAAGTTAAAGTGTTATATAAGGAGAGATTTTCACTTCTCTAGCTCACATTGCCTCTAATATTTTTGAACCAGTCTAAATTTTCTTCAATGATTTAAGAATTTATTGTTCTACTTATTTATTTGAAATTTTTCATATCGAAGTCTCTGAAAGTCAGCTTAAATCAGCCATTTTCTAATATCACACTAATCTCTGTTAAATTATAATGTGATAATGTCTTTATTTGAAAAACTATAATTTGAGCAGATATACTCCCTAAATGGGACATAGGCCCCTAAATTTAATAATTATACATTCTTTTCAGTCTAGTCCTAATTTTGTACTTGGCATGAAATTTATGTTCCAGGAATATGGCCCAGCTCTATCCTCTTGTTTAAGGTTGTGATGGGTCTTAGGTATCATACATTCGATTGTTCATAGAACTGGATGTTTAAAAAATTGTTGCCATAAGGAGATTAGGGAATACTTCCTCATCCTGAACAGCCAAACTTCCTCTTATACTATTTCCCCAAGCAATCCTTCTTCTCTGGGCATCTGTTAATTTTATAATTAACAAAACATAAATAAACTTTCACAAATGTATCATGTAAAAAATAGCACATCAACAATTTTGAGGTCAGCGTCCTAAAAAAAGAACACCACTTCTTTCCAAAAGTTCTAGTCATGATGTTAGGAAAAAAATAACAATAAAAGTACCTAGCTCTTACCAAGCACCAGGCAGGCCTGGAGCCCAGACCCTTCCCATCCATTCACAAGAATTCTTTTGTTATCCACTGTGTACAGATGAGGACAGTAAGGCTTAAGAAGCTTACTAAACAGATTCCTCAGTTTTGCTTCAAATTGATTTGACATCGAAGCCTGTGAAATAAATTCTTTTATTACTCCTTATCTTTGATTTACTAAGGAATCAATGAATAAACCAATAAATCAAGTTTGCTACGCATCGGTCCCCAACATTTTTGGCACCAGGGATCAGTTTCATGGAAGACAATTTTTCCACGGATGGTGGGGGTGGGTGGCGGGGAGCGGGGCAAGCTCAGGCAGTGATGTGAGTGATGGGAAGTGGCTGTAAATACAGATGAAGATTGCTTGCCCACCACTCACCTCCTGCTGTGCAGCCCCCCTCCCCATTTCCTAAGTTTCATGGAAGACAATTTTTCCACAGACAGGGGCGGGGGGGAGTGGGGTTGGTGGAGCTCTGCAACCCGGTCCTTAACAGGCCTCGGACCGGTAGCGGTCCATGGCTTGGGAGTTGGGGACTGCAGTTCTAAAGTATGCTACATTACTGATGGCATATAATATAAATTTATAGAGTTTTCTAACCTGGGATTCATGAGTGGGCTTAGCATATTCCTTAAACCCCAGAAATATGAAACGTGGTGGATATACATGCATGTTATTCTCCTAATGAAATATTCAATAACTCTCATTAGATTATCAACAAAAAGTAGAGCCTTGGGAGTTTATATTTCTAAAACGATTATTACCAGAATAGGTTAAAAAAAAAAATCCATAGACACAGATGCTGTATATTGTAATTCATATAATGAGATCACAGGACATTGATTTTGGGAGCATGCACCATGGACATTCTTGAAAAGGGCATTTTGACACCATCACTTGATAGCTTTACCAGTACTAATTTTCCAAGATTTGTCAGCCACTTTTTCATTCATCATTTGGTTTTTGGCCTGTGCTGATTTGATGTGTTTTGAAAGGAAGATTGGATCATATCATAACTCATGTTTTAACACAAAGAATAATATTGGGAAATATGGTTCCCAATGACTGCTAATAGACACTGAGTGTCAGCGGAGTGCAAAACTTTTTGGCAACAAGAGGAAATGATAAAAGATTTCACCTCTATTTTGTGACCTTAAATAACAATTTATAAATCCACAAATGCATGCATATTCTTACTAAGGCACCATGTGACTTGAATAACATATGTCCCGTTCTCTGGAGGAATTTCTTGTCAAAACAACCATTTATGCACTGAGTTGAGGTATAACGAGTTGGCTAAAGCACACAAAGTGACTTAAGTCGAAAACATACCTGAACTAACTCCTGCGCGTTACTGGTGCGAACAGAAAATGGTATAGATGCCATGGAAAATGGCAGTTCTCCGAAATATTAAAAACAGAATTACAACATGATCCAGCTATTCTAATTCTAGGTATAAACCCAAAAGAACTGAAAGCAGAGGCTCGAACATATATTGCACACTCAGGTCCATAGCAGCATTACTCACAGTCACCAACATGTGGAAACAAGTGTCCATCAACGGATGAATGGCTTTTAAAAAGCGGTATATTCATAGAATGGAATACTATTCAGCCTTTATAAAGAAGAAAATTCTAACACATGTGATGACATGGGCGAACCTTAAAGGCATTATGCTAAGTGCAATAAACCAGAAAAAAAAGAACAAATACTATATGATTCCACTTATATGGGTTACCTAGAGTAGTCCAATGTATAGAAACAGAAAGTAGAATGGTGGTTACCAGGGTCTGTGTATAGTCGATTTTGCCTGTAGACTGCCTGTAAATATCGACCTTCGGCCAGGTCTTTGATTTTACTATATTAATGCCCAAAGACAACCCAAAATAATCCGAATGGATTGGAGTTTCCTATCTGTTCAGTAGTCAGCAGGAGAGAAAGACTGTACAAAGTTCAACACTCCCAAGAGAAACCTCTTGGTTGTCCTAAAAAAGAGCCACCAGGCTGCTAATGGTACTCTAGGGGCCTGGGGCATTATTAGGTTCTGTTCTCCCCGGTGCTGAGTTGTATATTAGGAACAGGAAACAGAGGCAGCAGCATTAATTCTTTCAAAACACCACTGGCGGGTTAGCCCGGCCACACAGAATTATGGCACCTGCCACCTACCTAATTTACTAAGCCATCATTTACCTAATTACAGATATTTCATGGTCAGGAACCTTAGGCAGCACTTTCAAAAACTGTCATCTTTCCAGAGTAGCAGTGTTTACGCAGACCCTTCCTCACATATCAGGGTGTCCACAATTCTACTTGTTTGGACATCAAGCATGAGTGTTGGTTTCACTTATCACCCATTCGTCGTTTCAGGAGGGAAGGAACAGCTGATGTAACTGAAGATCTATTGCCAGCTCCAGGTTCTTCAGCCTTGTAAGCATTTCACTGGAGTGTAGTCACCCTGGCAGTTCCTAGGGGTGAGCTGGGGCCGGCTTGTGCCAGCTCAGGAGCCGACTGTGAGCATCTCTCTCCCCAGCTCAGTCTTCAGAGACATCCCCTGAGAACTTGAAATCGACCATGGTGCAAGTATGCATGCCATGCAAATGCTTCATATCTGGTTTGCTTTTTTTTGCTGGGGGGAGAGTCAATTATGAAACATTTACCAATGCGCCACTGTATATGTCCTGTGGCGGTTTTTATTTTTACACTAAAAAAATGCTATGGATTGCCTTGGCTTGAAACTAATCCCAACTCTGCCATTTCCTAACTATGAAACCTCAGGCGATTTACCGAAATCTCTCTGTGCTTCAGTTTCCTCATTTTTAAAACAGGGATAACTCTACTTCGTGGAGCTGTGAGAAGTAAATAAAATAATCTGTGCAAAATGCTTCCTATTATTATTCTAAGCCTGTCCTCCAGATTACACTGTGAAGGGAAACAGACGAGGTCACACTCTGTATCCACGACAGCATCAACTTCATTCACAGCAGGTTCAGGACATGTAAGCTCCCAGACTTCCAATTTTGAGACCGATTTGATCTATGACACTATTTTACTCAAAACCCTTATGAAAAAGGTTTGCTAATTTTCCATCAAAGGATAAAGAGTATTTGAGGTGAGAGGGAATGTATAATTTTTTAAAAATGCCACAAAATAGAAACTAATGCATAGGTTTATGTTAGATGGATTTATGGATTTTGTGGCATATCATTATTAAATATACAGCCCACATGTAAATACAAGGCAAGAGAATGATCAATTATCACACTTATTAAGATTATTTTAGTGACAAAAATACTTGAGATATTGATATAAAGTGAAGGAACAGGGGTTCTGATGGTTTGACAAACCATATTTGAGGTCCAGATAGAGATCGAACTTGCGGTAAATTGTGATTAACATGGACATGGACTTTTAAAGGCCTGAGCTCAAGAGCCTTCCTTTTTCAGATCATGTGAACTTGTGTCTCTGGGAAAATTCCAGTCAGGAAAGATACTTATGTGTCCAACTTATCTGATGGAATTTTGGGGGAATCAAGAAAGAAAGAGTAGTTTAAAATACACACTCAAGAGTTTAAATACACCCCATTCAGCTTTCAAGTAAAGCTGGCAGACTGAATACAGACTCTATTTCACTGCAAAACTCCACTGAAAACAACCTAAATGGATTTTTTTAAAAAGTAAAAACCCACAAGGGTGGGGAGAACAGGAGACAAGAGTAACAGAATCCTAGGATGGAAAAGCAGGTGTTAAAGTGGTAAGACGATATCTGGGCCATTAGGATGTCCCATCACAAAGAGAAGGAATTCAAAGAAAGGTTTAAAATGTCACTTGATACTGAATTCAGATGAAAAAAGCTACTTTCCCCCAAACTCCACGCTTGGGAAATGCCAGCGCTAGTTGTCAACTACAGAGGTTCCAAAAGTTGGTCCTGTCACCTGGGAACTTACTGGAATTGCATATTAAATGTGATATATCACATCAATAGAATGAAGAACAAAAACCATATTATCATCTCAATAGACACAGAATAAGGTTTTGATAAAATTTAATATCGCTTCATGGTAAAAACTCTTAATAAATTAGGTATAGAAGGAAAGTACCTCAACATAATAAAGGCCATATTAATAAAGACAAACCCACAACTAACATTATACTGAACAGGGAAAAGCTGAAAACTTTTTCTCTAAGAACTGGAACAAGACAAGGATACCTACTCTCACCACTCTTATTCAACATAGTACCATTTTAAGATATGCACGAGCTAACTTTTAATGACAATACTACCCGAAACACTCTATACATGCAATGCAATCTCTGTTAAAATACCAATGATATTCGTCACAGAAATAGAAAAAAATCCTAGAATTTTTTTACGACAGTCTCTTTACTAAGTGGTGCTGGAAAAACTGGATGTCCATATGCAGAAGAATGAAACTAGACCCCCACCTCTCGCCCTATATAAAATCAACTCAAATGGATCAAAGACCTAAATATAAGACTGGAAACGATAAAACTACCAGACGAAAACATAGAGGAAACATTCAGGACATTGGTCTGGGAAAAGATTTCATGAATAAGACCTCAAAAGCCCAGGCAACAAAAGCAAAAAAAAAAAAAAAAAAAAAAAAATGAGACTATTTCTAGCTAAAAAGCTTCTCCACAGCACAGGAAACAATCAACAGAATAAAAAGATAACCTGCCGAATGGGAGAATATATCTACAAACTACTCATTCAACAGGGGATTAGTACTTAGAATATGCAAGGAACTCAAACACCTCAGCAAAAAAAAATTCTGATTTGAAAATGAGCAAATGATCTGAACAGATATTTCTCAAAAGGCATGCAAATGGCCAAAAAATATATGAAAAAGTGCTCAACGTCAGTAATCATCAGGGAAATGCAAATCAAAACCACAAGGAGGTATCATCTCACCCCAATTATGAATGGCTGTTATCAAAATGACAAAAAACAACAAATGCTGGTGAGGATGCAGCGAAAAGGGAACTCTTATACATTGTTGGTGGGAATGCAAACTAGTATAACTACTTCAGAAAACAGTATGAAAATTTCTCAAAAAACTAAAAACAGAATTACCATTCAATCCAGCAATCCCACTCCTGGCTGTCTATCTAAAGGAAAAGAAATCAATGTAACAAAGGGATACCTGCCTTCACATGTTTACTGCAGCATTACTCACGATAGCAAAGATACAGAATCAACCTAGGTGTCCAAAAACAGATATACGGATAAAGAATGTGGTGTATACCATGGAATACTATTCAGCAATAAAAAAGAATGAAATCCTGTCCTTTACAACAACAGGGATGGAACTGGAGTACCTTATGTCAAGTGAAATATGCCAGGGCAAGAAGTTAAAAGCCTCATGTCCTCACTCATATGTGAAGCTAAATAAAAAAAAGTTGCTCGTATAGAAGTAAACAGTAGAACAAAGGATACAATAGGCTGGGAAGAGTAGGAGGCAGAGAGGGATAAGGAGAAATTTGTTAAAGGATACAAAATTACAGCTAGACAGGAGGAATAAATTCTAGTGTTCTGTACCACTTAGTATGACTACAGCTAACAATAATACTTAGTTTCTAACAGCTAGAAAGAGGATATTGAATGTTCCCAACATAATGATGGATATGTTAATTACCCTACTCTGATCACTGTCTATGTATCAAAACATCACTATGCATCCCCATGAATATGTACAATCATTATTTGTCAATTGCAAAAATTAAATACATGTCAAAGAAAAAAACCCCATCATCCTACATTCCATAAGATATCTATTCTTAGCATTAAAATTTAGCTCATGGATACCTTAAAACATTTGAGAGCACTTTAATTTTACCTTTCAAAACGCTTTTCTCCAATCATATTTGGCTACTTTTCAGAAATCTGGCAATCACGTATCATTTGGTAATGATGATGATTTTCCTGCTCACTTTTGTTTTGCCTTTGAAACCAAATCTGGACAATACTTCTATTCAAGACAATTTTTTTTCCATTCTAAAAATGTCTAGCTATTAAGCTTTACCTCACTTCTCTACTAGGTTCAAAATTAGTATAACCCATGATTATATGGTAACTGTATTCATGGAATAACCCTGTACCTTTTTTCTAAGTGTAAGATGTCTAGTGGGATAATAGAATAAAACAGTTGGACAATTTAGGTCATTAAGTATGAAATGTCCGATTTTGAATTAAAAGTGTAATTCATTATATCTCAAACAAGAAGCAGTATAATTAATCAAAATATGTGTCTAAACTAGCGACACGGTTTTGTCATCTTAACGGTAGCTTGTTTATGCCAGCAGCGAAGAAGCCTGGAGAGTGAGTGGTGATGAAATCGCGAAAAGCGTTTTCCACAGCTTGTTGAGAATTGAATATTTTTCCTTGCAAGAAGTGGTCCAAAGCCTGGAAGAAGCGGTAGTCAGTTGGTGCAAGGTCTGTGAATATGGTGGATGACAGAGAGTTTCTAAGTCCAGCTTCTGTAGTTTGAGCAGCATTGTTTATGTAACATGTGTTTGAGTGCTGTCTTGCAAGAGGATTGGCCTGTCTCTGTTCGCAAGTAACCTCATCATTTCATCCAATTGGTTGCGGTAGACATCCGCTGTAATCGACTGACCAGGTTTCATGAAGCTGTAGTAGATAATACCAGCGCTGGACCACCAAACACACACCATTAGCTTTTTTTGATGAATATTCAGTTTTGGACTCTGATTCGGCACTTCATCTTTATCCAACCATTGTGCCGAATGCTTGCAATTGTCAAAAAGAATCCATTTTTCAACACACATAACAATATGGTGTAGAAATGGTTCACCTTTATGTCCTGACAGCAAAGAAAGGCAAACTTCAAGATGATTTCTCTTCTGATGCTCGTTTAATTCATGCGGAACCCATCTATCCAGCTTCTTTACCTTGCTAATTTGTTTCAAATGGTCCAATATTGTTGGAATAGTAACGTCAAATCTTGCTGCTAATTCTCATATAGGTTGAGATGGATTTGCTTCCACTACAGCTTTCAGCTCATCATTATCCACCTTGGTCTCAGGTGGCCCACGTGGCTCATTTTCAAGATTAAAATCAGCAGAATGGAACTTCTCAAACCATCGACATACTGTGGGTTCATTAGCCACATCCTTCCCAAACACTGCGTTGATATTTTGAGCTGTCTGTGCTGCATTGGTTGCACGACATAACTCATATTCGAAAATAATATGAATTTTTTCCTTATCCATGGTTTCACAAAAATTGCTCTAAAAAAATGTGAAAGATAATCACAAGCCAAAATGTGCATTTAAAAGGCTGAGGATGCACCTTCACAACAAAAATAAAACAAGAAGTGTCAAAGTAAAATGTCAGAGATATTAATTGTTAAACTTAGTACTTAAGGAAATTGGATATTTCCTACTTAATATCCTATATATGGATTGCTTAAGATGATTTACAAACTGGGTTCTGTTTTGCTCATTTTCTACTCTAGTGATTCAACTGTCATACCTAAACGTGCTAATTATTAAGGTATTTTTTTTCTGACTTTTAGCAATCCAATAATCCGTCGTTCCATTGCTAAAAATAACTTCAGTTAGCCTACTTTGCATCTCTCCCCTTCCTTATGAGATGCACATAGAAACCTGACCATTTCAAAATGATTTACAGGTAAGCACCTCTTATTTTCCTGTCATTGTTTTAGCATTAATCTCTCAGTGCTTTTATTGTATCTTTATCTCTCATAGGAGTATTTAGCCTGAAAGATGTAAGCAAGCCCCAATTTGTCTTTAATCACAGAATTAATTTTATATAGATAATGGACCCATAGTAGAAACTTTATGTTGTCTAAATTTGGTACTTTTGAAATAGGTCTTTTTTCTTCAAGTTTTTGAAAATGTTAAACAAATTATTTCTATCGACATTAAAAAAACCTCACATTCATGATTGGATATAACAAACAGATTAGGAAAAGAAGAAATCTATTTAGATAGAAAAAATTTTGAAGAAAAATTGTAGTAAAACCTTACACTATTTTACAGAATTACAAATTCAAGTTTTGTTTTCTCAAAAGCAGTTTTTATTTATTAGTAAGATAAATTCCATTTAGTCCTGATTTAGTTTTTCTGATTATTTACAAAGCAGTAATATTACTGGATTTTAAATGAGTCCTTTCTTCTAATTAATTTGCTGATTATTGTTGACTCTTTTTTTTAATTCTTTTCTAAACAGAGGACGGCTGTCCAGATCTGTTTTGCAAGCACAGAGTGCTTCTCCAAGCTTCACCCGTGTTTATGCAGCATTAGTGGCAATTATCAACTCAAAATTTCCACAAATTGGCAAATTAATCCTCAAGAGGTTAATTCTTAATTTTTGAAAAGGCTATTGAAGAAATGATAAGCTATATATAAATGGCTTGTAAGTAAACTGACACACAGGAACAGAATTCAGTGTCAACAAGAATAAGCAGTGTTGATTTCTACAATATAAAGTGAGGCTAAGAGTGATAGCTCATGCTTATAGTCCCAGCACTTTGGGAGGCCAAGGCAGAAGGATCACTTGAGGCCAGGAGTTTGAGACCAGTCTGGGCAACATAGTGAGACCCCATCTCTACAAACAAAGTAAGACAAAAAAAATTAGCCGGGGGTGGTGGCACATGCCTGTAGTCCCAGCTACTTGGTAGGCTTAGGTGGGAAGATTGTTTGAGCCCTGGAGTTCAAAGCTGCAGTGAGCTGTGATGGCACCACGCACTCCAGCCTGAGCAACAGAGAGAGACCCTGTCTCAAAAAAAAACTGAATCAGAAAATCTAGTACATGCAGTCCATGTGCACATGGTGATTGCTGACAATTCTGTTTTTCTGAAGACTTCATTATTATTTGCTATTTGAATAGAGTACTGAAAAGGATTTTTTGAAAAGACTAAGAATTCATTCATTGCCTAGTCCTAGATCCTAAAGACTTTCTCTTATTTTTTTCTAAAAGTTTTGTAATTTTACATGTAAATCTGTCATCTGTTTTGAGTTAATTTTGTATAAGGTATGAAGTTTAGAGTAGGTTCATTGTTTTGTCTATGGATGTCCAATTGTTCCAGTACCATTTGTTGAAAAAGTTATCCTCCTTTCATTGAATTGCTTTCACACCGTTGTCAAAAATCAGTTGGGATATTAAAAACAAAGAAAGGAAAATGGTAAACTATTTTTAAGTTTTGTTAGATTGCTGAAATTTAAGAAGTTAAAATGAAGCACTGAAAAAAGGTGGAATTTGTCTAGTTCAAAAATGAGTCATGGGACAAAAGTCTAGAATGCAAGAGCATTCAGGCAATGGATCCCCACGCCCACCAGTCTCCCCAGAGCCCCTGCCAGTTTAAGTGTGGCTTCCTTCACCTTTACAAATCTAAGCAACACTATACTTGATTCAGTGTATATTTTATTTCTTCACCAGCATTTTTCTTTTAAATGTTTTATTTTGGAATAATTTTAGATTTCCAGAAAAGTTACAAATATACCACAGGGAGTTCCTATACACCCTTCACCCAAGATTTCCTCCAGTTTTCACCAGTTTTTCGGAAGCCAACAAAACAAGCCTTTTCATCTTAAATGTTAACTACTTATAGTGCCAGTTGGAAAAAAATAGACATTTGCAAATAAATTTGAATGTCAAATCTGTAGTTATTGTTTAAATAAGCTCTATAATACTTTCAAATTTAGTATTCTAAACATGAAAATTTACTCAGCAAACCACCCTTAGTTCCCAGATCATGGGTTACCTCAAAACAGGCTCACACCCTACTTTCTAGCACAATAGTCTTTCCATTTTCTTCACGGCACTCGCCTCATTCAACAGTTGTACTGTTTGTGTTCTGGTTTGCTGCCTCTGCCCAGAGACCTCACCTGTCTTATTTCCTGCTGTCCTTGTTATAATCCCATGGCCCAGAATACTCAGTGCTTGGTGGATACTGAGTAGATACTCTGTGGACTTTGCTGGATGAATGAATGAATGAATGCATGCCTGCGTGAATGAGCAAACCTAGCAGGGAAGACGTAAGACACATCTATTTAGGCGACCGTTCTGAAATTTTAAATCTTTAAATGCATGTCACCAGCCATACACAGTTGCAGTTGTGGGGAGACTATGTATTATGTTAGCCCATCATCTTCATAGTCACTTCTCACAGCACAGAGTTTAGAATTGTTGTTTTGAAAGCCAAACCTTTCCAACTAGATCTGTGTTGTTGGCTTTCTGCAACACTACTTCATTTGATGTGCAAAGTGAATAAAGTAAAATTTTAAATCGCTCTCAAAGTTAGACTAATTAAAATATTAATCATTCTTCCGTATGTTAAAACCTATTTGAAAAAAAGTCACAGATACTGGATTCCAACTTTACGGTGGTTTGGACACAAGACATTTTGAGAAGACAGGTTAAAGTTTAAAAGACTAAAAGGGGAATGATGCAGCTCTCCTTCCCTCCCATTGCCTGCCTCTGAGATTCAGGTTCAAGGAATTACCTGGTTGTAGGAAAAAGGGAGAGAGGGAGGGACTTACCTGTTGCCATGTTTTCTACGAATACTTATATTATCCTGGGGTCAAATATTAACAAGATGTGTCCAGAAATCAAAGCACTTGAACACTTCACCAACCAAAAGAAAAGAAAATCATTCCGAAATAAGCACTGTAAGTATCCATTTATTAAACAAAAAGAAGCATGAAGATGAAAACACTGGGGTACCCTCAGGCTCTCTGTTTCATTGAGAGCATTAATATTTCTGCACTAGGATGAAGGATGAACACTGACAAATGCATTCAATATGGCACAAACCGATCCACCATCCAACGAGTACAATAATCCCCCTGTCACCCCTGGAACGTCTCCTGCTCATGATGTAATGAATTGCCAATAACTCAGATTATCTGGTGAACTAAAGATTTAATAGATTCAATCTCACTGCCAACAAACATATCGACATTAATACTGAAAATGGAGTTGAGGGAAAAATTCATCTTCTGAATTCATGCATAAATTTTGAAAGACCAAAAATAATGACACTAATAAAAGGTAAAAAGAACTTGTTGTTAACTCTTTCCCATGAATGTTTTTCTCTACGTAAAAACATACCAATAATTAGTAGTTGTAATGCTGAGATTATTAATTTGAAACTATTTTATGTATGTAAAGGATAAAGCAAATAAGTTTATAATGTTATTTTGATCCAAGAGTTTCAGTGTAAGAAAAAAGAGAAACAAATATAAAATCAAATAACATTAAAACTCCACAAAGTTAACTTGGGAAAGTCAGTATGAAATCATAATTTTTTGTGTGTGTGGAGATATGTATGCCCTACCTTGTCCCCTGAAAAGGCCTAGAAACACTGACAACCCCTGGGAACGAGCACCCCCAGTGTTCAGACTGTAGTTTCTAAATTCTGTTTCCTATGAAAAGAAACCAGGGCTCCTTGGAAGAGCTGATTCTTAGACTGGGTTATGAAATGTGCAAGAGGAGTTTGGGGCAACCTGTTGTATCAAAAAGCAGGAGGGTCAAGAAAATTGGTAGGACAGGGATATCCTTTGGAGATGTCCTGTATCGTGATCTGGTACCTGATTATATGAGTGTGTTCAGTATGTGCAAATTCACTGTGATTCACATGTGATAGATTCTCTTTCCTATACGGATACACAGGAGCCAACTTGAAGGGGCTCCCAATGAACAAACAAGGTTTTATCTCAGCATCAAAATAAATAAATAAATAATAAAACCCCATGCAAAACACTGCAATTAACTAAAAGATAACAAATAGTTTAAAATCCATAAATTTACAGTGATTCTCAAGAAAAAAGGGACTCTCTCCTTAAAAAAGTAAAGAAACATAACTTAACTTTGAAAGAAACTGAAGCACCAACTCTGAAATTGTCAATTATAAGGGAAATATTAAGCACTTACTCTACCTTTCCTGTATGAACTGTATTTCAGGGTCACCAAATGGGTTGTCAGTTGATGAGGGAAATTCTTTATAAAAGAATCCCAGCTAATAAATGTAGAAGGAATGATAGGATTGGTGGGGGGAGGAAATCACCATTTTTATAATCTCTACTGAAATTATGTATTCAAGCAATGATTATTAGTGGACAAAATCATTACGTTAAAAAAAAAAACAAACCGATGGGGGGAACTTCATAATTGAGGGATCAGGATGTTATTCCCAGAAGCTACTATTCAATCGTAGCGTCACTAAAAGTGGGGTAACCAGACCATATGTACCTCTTGAGGTGACACAACCTGAAGTACACAGTACCAAGGAAAGCAGAATTCTTGCCAAAAAAGTTAAATCGGGATCCAATCAAGCCTCTAGATCTAACTTCCAAGTTCTAATTAATTTGGGGAATAGAGAAAAAAGTTAAGTAACAACAATCAGCCGAACCCAGAAAGTGGAATATTCTATTGTCCAAGTAGCTTAGTTTCTTCAACAAATGAATGACTTGAAAAAAGAGGGAGAATATTCTAGTTAAGAGAGTTAGGAGACTCAATAACCAAATAAACCAACAATAAAAAGACAACTCTGAGACAATCAGGGAAATTTGAATACATAATGAGTAGTAGATGTCACCAAAAAATTATCATATATATTGTTGGGTGTGACATGGTTTTATGGTTTTGCAGGAGAATGTGCATATTATAAGGTGCATACTGGAGAATGTAGGGGTTGATATGACATGACGTCAACTTCTAATAACTTCAGAATAAATGGGGAAGGGAATAGATGAATCTGGGTATGTGCCTGTGGGGGCTCCCTGTACTATTTTCTTTTGTATAAGTTTGAAATTTTTCTAAATGAAAGGTATTTTTCAAAAATAGAAAAGAAAAACAAAAACAACAAAAGAAAAAAATCTTCATAAACAAATCAAAACCTCCCTCTTCCCTGCTTTTTACATATGAAAACCTTGGCATTAACAATATACTTCTCTTTTTCATTTTATTACTTCGATGGTTCTGCTTTTACTGGATATATATTTAATGCATAACTTATGCTTCAGAGCGGGTCTCAATCTTTCATACATTTGGGTGACTGTTTTTCTGCAAGCTCACCTACCACACTGGGACAGACAACGCGCAAGGTGAGAGCAGGCTCAGAGCATAGCCTTTCTCTCTGCACAAAGAGTCTTTCCTCGCCCCTCTGCCTGTTCTTTTCAGCAGGGTAAGAAGAAAGTTTTGAGGTCGCACTCCTCTTCCCTGGAGAGAGGGGCTGGCTACCGGCCTGCTACCTCCCCCTGGGCCCCTTAGCTCTTCAGAATTAGGCACCCCTGGAGCAGAAGGGACCCCTTCCAACCTGAGGGAAAGCCCAGGGCAGGAAGAGGACAGGTGAAGCGGCACCCGCACTGCCAATGCCTGCTTGATAGTCTCTCCCTTCCCACGACCTGAGGTGGGTGTCTCACGACCCTCAGAGCAGATAAAAGGGAGCAAAGGTCAGCTTCCTTACCGTGTCAGGGTCAAATACTCCTACCCTTCCAGATTTTGCCTAACCAAGTTCTATTTTTTGACTGGTTAGATTTACCGAGTTAACCATTTTTTTAAGCCACATTTCAACCTGTTTCATATGTCAATAATTACTCCTAAGCCCTGCCTACATTCTCTTCCATTTTTTCAGTCCTGGTTGTCATTTCCTCAGGGAGTGCAGAGAAATGGAATACGGAGGTGATAACAGGAACTCCAAGAAATGGAGATAAAAGGTCTTTCCGAAAGCACTCCTGAGTATATGTGCATGCAAACTCTGATTCCTGGGACCAAAGCACAATAAAAGCAAACAAGTTTCAGTAAGAAAAGAAGATGTCAATCATCTGAATTTTCGTTTTAGAGAAGGGTTTAATTTCTTTCTCATATAGTCAAGTCACAACTCAGCAAATGTGTGGGAACAAATTTCCAGGTACTTTGTTTCCATGAACTTAAACTTGACAGTGAAAGGGCTTATATGCAGCTCATCTTAGCATGTGGTCAAGTATCAAGGCATCCTAGGCAATGCTGATCTAAGAGATTCCAGGAGATAGAGCAAAGCGATGCAGGCAGGAGAACATGAAGCTGCCCAAACCAAAATGCAATCCAGCGCCCTTCTTTCTTGTTTGCTTCAACATTTGAAAATGAATGCCAGTCATGAAGAGATCTACAATTTATCTGACGTCTCTGGGGAGAAAAAATGGATACCCTGAGACCTAAAATCTTCTTAAGTGACAGGCACTACCAATTGGAATCTAAATGCGTTCTGGAGAAACTTCTGTAAATCTTATGTGTTAGTAAAATATTTTTTGTTAAAAAAAAAAAGAACCATTGTTTTAGGAGCATGTCAGTTTCCCCACACATTTCAGTTTAGCTAATGTAGATGGAGAAGTGCTAGGCCCATAGGGACCCTGTGATTTAAAATGCTTCCATCGTCAAAGCACTTTATTATCATATAAAAGCTTGGTTTGGTATCAAATTAACAGGAACATTACTGAATGAATTTCATTTCACAACAATAGACAGTGATCCAAGATGAGGAAAGAGAAGTTTTGTGATTAACTACAACCCACTGTGCTTGAAGGCATGTCTAATTCTGATGGCAAGATTTCTCAATGCCAAAAACTCTGCACATGCAGAGGGCACAGCCTGTTGCTCACTGACTCACACTGGCATCTGGGATGAGTGAGAGGCTAGAAAATGGACTCAGTCTCTACAGGTGTCATTCAAAAAGAAGCCTACTTGATGAACCAATTTTGCCTCCTTGGGACCAAAAACATCAGCTCAGGCAATGGAACCCTTAGGTCACAAAATATCAGACTCTGATATAACAACCTCAACATCTGGAAAAAAACGATTCAGACCATATCACTATCACATCTCCTAAGATCAATGGACCATCTTATTTTGGAAAAGTCTTCCTTCTTCATAGGTATGTCTGACAAGTGTCAGCTTAACCCTAGGAAGTCATTATTCTCAAAGCATATACATTTTATATAAAATAATAAATGCTAAAATATGGCACAGAGAATAAATACTAACAGACTGTTATGTTAAAGTACATAGAAGTGACTTCATGTAAATAAAGAAGAAGAAACTGTCGCAAGCTTCAAGAAGCAGGACTCTTGGACTCAAAAGCCTACCTGTGCCAGGCAGGTATCAAAAATCTGTAAGCCTCATTGGGGTAAATATTTAGGGAATGCTAAAAACTAGCAAACTGTAGTCCGTGGGTAAGTAACAAGAGCAGATTTTAAACTTCTAAGAGAACCCAGCTATCTGATTTTTATGTGAAGTTTCCAGATTTTCAGAAGTTGGCATTAATTTTTTTTTAAAAAAAGAAAATTTTTATAGGTTAAAAAAATTATAGTCTAAAATTTGCCCTGTGGGATACCAGTCTGCAAGCACTAATCTAAAAGTAGTTTTAAATAATGCAGTAATAAAGAGAAAGTTTCTCATATAACGATTATGCTAAATTATTGAGCCTCAGTTTCTGCTCTACCAAGAGGGACCAGTCTGTGCAAGGAAAGGGCAGGAGTGGTATCACAATACAAGGGAGCTTTCCCCAAGTTACATGTGTCTGAATTATCATCACCACCATCACCATTCCACCACTGCCTGGGGCAAATAAGAGTTTGAGTGGAGGAGGCGCAGCTTGCAAAAGCTTCCCAAGAGCACTAATGCCACATCTTTCCACCCCAGCGATCACGGACCTTGAGAAATTAGAAAGCTTCAGATAACTGGGAAGGGTGTGCCTAAATTGTGAAGACCAAACTCACGGGGCCTAAGATGTCAAATAGCATATAGGTAGTATCTCTGAAAATAATAACTGTAAATATCAAAGATGACAAGGAGACCACAGTAAGTATTGCTATTAATAGTATCATATTGGCCATTTCAGTGTCATGGGCAAAGAGAAAACAGTACGCTGTCTGATTGTTTGCAGTGAAAGATTATAAAAACTGGGTGCATTTTAAGAATATGTGCATGCAGGCATATGTGGTTTTGTGCATATGTATATAAAGAAAGCAAGGATAACATTTTGGCCATTTTTAGGTTTAGGTCTGTAAATTCATCACTCAAGAAGGAAAGGGCAGTGTCTACATCACACAATGCCAGACTGCAGATAGAAAATAGAAAGGTTACCAAATATTTTGACACGTTTTTCTACTTCCTATCCTTAAAAAAAAACAGAACTTTTTATTGAGTTAACTAAATGTAACGAGGATTATGACATATTAAGATCTGATATACAAATGAAAGATACAAAGAAACACCTTCCTGTGACTTGGTAATGTCTCACTAATCTTTTGTTACTATTAAGCAATGCCTCATCTAACCCTATTTTTGGCTTTAAGCTTCGTTCTTCTGACTCACCTTGTACCTTGGAGTCAAAGTCTCCTAGGTCGGCTTCGTGGTCAAACCTGGTTCAGAGTGGCTGATCCTCAGATGCCTGCAGATTTTGTCCTTGGGACACGGTCTGTCTATTGACCCTGCTGGGCTACCTGGGTAAATTGCAGGGGTGGCTCCTTAATTTCCTTCTTTTGCTGTTTTCCAAGCAAGTGGCAGAACCTGAAAAAGAGAGATTATAGTCGTATAGTCCATCTCTACAGAACGCTAGTGAGCCTGTCACAGGCACTGCTTACGGCCAATCAGAAAATTCCTCCCAATTTATCTTTTTTTTTTTTTTTTTTTTTTTGTGATAGAGTCTGGCTCTGTTCCCCGGGCTAGAGTGCCGTGGCATCAGCCTAGCTCACAGCAACCTCAAACTCCTGGGCTCAAGTGATCCTTCTGCCTCAGCCTCCCGGGTAGCTGGGACTACAGGCATGCGCCACCATGCCTGGCTAATTTTTTCTGTATATTTTTACTTGTCTGATTAATTTCTTTCTATTTTTAGTAGAGATGGGGTCTCTCTCTTGCTCAGGCTGGTCTCGAACTCCTGAGCTCAAACGATCTGCCCGCCTCGGCCTCCCAGAGTGCTAGGATTACAGGTGTGAGCCACCGCGCCCGGCTCCAATTTATCTTTTGAACAGAAAGTTCATATAGTCAGGTGTCTCAGCTTTTTACCACCCTGGCTCAATTTTATGTAACCACTGAACTCCTCAGTAATCAGTGGCATTCATAATTTACATCTTATCCAGAGGTTAGAGTAAGATACCTCTCGATTGATATAGCAAATATTTTCTAAGAAGGGATAGTATATTTTCCAGAACCATGTTTAGCCCTTCAATGAAATGTAAACCTCAACAGAATTTTTTAAAATAGTAAGTATGAAGTAGTTTCATCACACATGCACATAAATGTACAATCCCTAGTGCCATGTAGAGACCCGTTAATAGTCTTTGATTTGCCGAACAAGAAAATTGTTGCCAAACTCCCCGAACAATCCTCTAGTAAAAAGAACTAATATATGCACTACCAAAGAATACAGTTTTCAACTTGACACAATTTCTCAGAAAGTAAAGAAACAGTATTTTATGAGAAGATAAATAAGTTCATTTTAAGGAAAAAGAAAGAAAAACCTGACAAGTCATCAAAAGTAGAAGCTGCATCAGTTACTCTGATTCTGAAACACAACAGTTTTTTTACTTCTAGCCATAAACCTCTCTAGCAAGTTGGTTTATTCACATGATAGCTTTAAAAATCACTCCCCAGGTTTTTCCAAGCCTATTCTTTCACTCTGTTTTAGTTTTTCTGTCTTACTGACAGAAAAGGGGAAAAAATGCACACATAAGGACATGTGCGTACACACCCACCCCACCCCCCGCCCCCCCCACACACACAAATTCTAAAAAACTGTGACTTAGTGAAACCGCAAAAGATTTACGTCTACCCAGCATCCTATGCCATGATTGCTCCTTTAAGTACCACATTTCAGCACGAAAGAGTTTGTTCTAACTCTCCTTCTACCTCTTCAAGGAAAACTTTTAAAATAAATTTCTACTGTGTTTTAAGACAACTCTGTGTATCTTGTAGGTCCTAAACAAAAATTTAATTGTTAATTATGATGATGACATATTGGGGTGGGGAACCTGCAGCCTTGGGGCCACATGTGGCCTTCTGGATCCCTGAGTGCTGCCTTTTGACAGAATCCAAATTAGGATTTGTTCTGCGAAGTTTGGATTCGGTTGAGGGGCCACACTTGGGGATCTGCAAGGCCATGTGTGGTCTTGAGGCCACAGGTTCCTACCTTTTATAGTGCTTAAGTAGGGGCTTTTAGTGTGCCCATCACCTGAATAGTGTTCATCGTACCTGAGTATCTTCTTATTTTCTGCACACACTACTCGATAATCTCCACTCTTTAATGTCATTTCATTACAGGCAGGCGGAATATGAATGGTCAGTTACATTCCTATAGTCACGTTTTCCTTGCCTTTTCCTATGATGGACTCTGCCAAGAGTTAGAAAAGGAGAGGACACCGAAAACGGAAGAAGAGAGAGGAAAAAGTACTGTAAAGAGCCCCCTGTGCTATCTTGAAGTTTTTCTGGCCCACTCCTGTCTCCGTTCCCCTCTCCTAGTCTTATTCTCCATCTAAAACGGCAGGTGGGGAGGTAAAGGCGAATAGAGGACCACGGGGTAAGATTAAGGTTTCCTCTCCTTCCCTCCATTTTCCCCACTAAGAAGCAGCAGACAGGAGGAAGCAGCAGAGTGAATCTTGCCAACCACACCTAAGGAATTTCTCTGCCCTCCCGCATCACATCACATGCATCACGTGTATGTCAGACCTTAGCCCAAGGGGCATTTTCCCACTTCCTTTTTTTCTTCTCCCATAGTCTTTGCCAATACATCCTTCAAAATCCAGCTCAAAACAGCAATTCCCAACTTCACTGATTTTCCCAGCTAGAAAGAAACAGCTGTTCGCTGCACCTGGTACTTTTGGTCCATTCTACTAGTGTGAGGCTGTCCTGCTTGTATGGTTACATGTGCTTACACCTCTTAGCTCCCCTACCAGTCTGTGTGCAGTCTGGGAAGCAGGGACTTCTCACGCACACAGTAAGCGTGAGAGATTAACATTAAAATTTACAAGGTTTTGACTTATAAGTATTCTGTAAGGAACTGATCTATTATTGTCCATTTTGTTTTAAGAGTACGAAAGTGTATGTTTTCACACAGTGCATATACAATGTCAAAGAATAGAGGTTTTGGCTTGTTCTGAAACTATAATTTCATAAGGACATTCTACATAACTATCAAAAAGACAACCACCAAGATAAAGTGTTGTGCCTTCAATAACCCTCAAGGGGACTGCATACTCTGGCTTAAAAATTACCACCACACCATTAATATATGGCTCAGTTATAACTAATCATCTCTGATACTTATTCAAGCCAGGAATATTAGGAATATTTGTCTTAATTCAGCTTTAAAAACTTGATTAGGACAGACAGCTTTATATGGTCATGTTTGCATTCCAAATTTCTAGGTGACTAATACATTAAGCTCTATTTGCAAACCAGGGAGTTCCTAAGTGGCAATTCAGTCTTAAACTGCGCCAGGTCTTGCTTTACCTTGCACATGAATTGCGTGCAGGGCAGAAGTCCAAAGGTGATAAGCTTATAAAGTTATGAGTCTGATTACTCCTCGTGACAACACAAATCGAAGATTAATTCTTAAAGCTCTAGTTAAGAAATGCACTCAGAGAAGGGAAGATATTGTTTCTTTTAAAAAGTATAACCAAAGTTGAGATTATACCATATCTAGTTTTTATCAACATATACTCACAAAAGGAATCATGTTCTAATTTAATACCCTCTGTAGATCAAAAAGGCTCCTGACACCCTCCTCCTAAGTCACTGATAAATTAAAAGTTGTAAAAGTTGGAAAGGGTGATTTAAACGAAGTCTCTTGTACTAACCAGTACTAACCAGTAGGAGTTTCTGGAAAATCTCACTCAGGAGAGTTTAGCAACTTGGCAATGATTCCTTCTGAATGGCTCATTCAGGAAGCAAATGATCCTTTATCTTTGCAGCAGAATTTTTTCTCTAAGCTGTGTGACTAATCCTCCCACAGCCTGAATTTTGCCTACTTTACACCATGTTCTTGTCCAGCACACTCCCCACACATTCCTCTCATTTCTTACTCAAGCCCGTCAGCGACCATGATGTATTCTACCAAAGACCGGACCATCCCAGGCAGCTGCTAAGTAAATGCATATAATGCAAAGTGGAGATAAGGTAAAGCAAGCTCTGCCACCCTGTACAATAATAAAGGCAAGATTCTTAAAATAATAAAGACAATAAAACAGAATAACCAGAAGAGTATTTACATGAAGTTAGCAACCTACACAGCAAAGTCTATTTCACATAAAAAACAAAACATGAGACACTATTAACTATTTTCTGTACATATGTGGTCCATGGTTTTATTTCAATGCTCACACCATTTCTGCAAAGAAGAATGGGTTTTAATTTAGGGTTAAACATCCTAAATTACTTTTCTAGAAAATTGTAGCCCAGGACACAGTACAAGACCGTTCTTTATTATCTTGTTCACCTTGCTGCTACTGCTAACTACAGTAGTTAGTGAAAGATCACTGTTTTGCTTTTTTCACTGGCAGCAATGTTTAGACAAGAAATTGACTTTTTCTTTCTACCTATG
>RJWJ010000839.1:120943-145427 GCA_004363605.1 Indri indri
GGGTATTTGCATACACAAAGAGTGCAATGTGCACCATCCAAGAGATGGACACGCTTGAAACTGGGACTTGGGGGGAAGGGAGGGCAAGGGCAACATACGTAACCTAAACATCTGTACCCCTATA
Source organism: Indri indri (assembly GCA_004363605.1). Classification (NCBI taxonomy): domain Eukaryota; kingdom Metazoa; phylum Chordata; class Mammalia; order Primates; family Indriidae; genus Indri; species Indri indri. Next base: position 121,068 of record RJWJ010000839.1, read on the forward strand.
ATAACAAACAATAAAAAAAAAAAGAGCAGAAGACTTTCAACCTAGGAAAAGTATCTTATCTCATTAGTGCTACTATGTATCAAAGAAGTTAAAATCCACCAGCTGAAATTACATATTAGAGTTTTCATGTCTGCCATTAAGTACTGATTATTTATCCACAGTAAGTCAGTTGTGTAATTATATACAAACATCAAAACCAGACATTAAAGAGGATCTAAAAATGTAACAATTAACAAAAACAAGACTCCTTCCCTTAAGAAATCTAGAGGTTATCCATAGATAACAGGGAAAGGTATATGAATAATCTTTCCAAGTGACAAAAGTGAGAATGAATACATGCTATGAATATTCATGGCATGAAAATAATAATTCTAGCTTGGAATTTGTGGGCTGAGTAGGAAGTAGATCAGAAGTTGCTCAAAAGAGAAAGCATTTGAAAGAGTAGACCAGGCAGGAAATGGACAAGCTAGGATGAATAAAGGGCATTTCAAACAGTGATGAAAGTGTATAAACATCAAGGGATGGGAAAGTATATCCTGTAGGGCCAGTACTCAGAGTTTAGGGTACAATAAAAGGAGAGTGGGGGAGGGAAAGGCAGAGAAAAGGTTTGGAACAGTGTGGAAGGTTTCCAATATGAGAGAAAGACTGAATTGTCACTGTGGGGGCTGTAAAGAACAGGGGCAAAGCTCAGAACAGGGAGCCACGTGTTCATGTTTCAGGGAGGTAGATCCCAAGGCAGAACAACTGGAGGAGAGAGGCAAGAGGAACCTCAGGAGACCAAAGGGAGGACAAAGCTACCTGGGAGAGTGGGCACTATGACATCGGACAGGACTGAATGTGAGCCCGTACGGTGTCACGTACTACTTGTCTTATCAAAATCATATGTGGGAAGTAAAACATTCATTTTTTTCATAAACTTGATCAAAATAAAACAAGAAAAAATAAAACAAGATGTATTTTATTTATACATGCTAATAAACTAGATAAGCTAATAAACTAAAATAATTAACACAAACATAATTTTCTCATATTTTCTCAATCTGTTATATTTCTACGATCTTGCCAATTTTTCCAGACAGATTTTTTTTGTCTGTATATAGCTTAGTTCAAACTGACTCTGAGGGTAGGCAAAATGTTTTATTTCTCCAAATCCTAAAGGCCAAGCACACGAAAGACCTGGCGCCTACCTATAAGGCATTCAAGGAACACTTTTTTTCCAAATTCAATAGTTTTGTTAAAACAGACAAAAATTCAGATGACTGATCATACAGGTAAGAATCCTGATTATAGGTTACTTAAAGGACTCTACAACTCTATTATTCCCTTGACAATGTCTACTTTATATCCAAAGAATAAATATTTGTATCCAAAGAATAAACCACTTTATTATTCAGTTCTATTATTCGGTTGAATAAAATTTTATAAAAAATAAGAACTCCATTAACTCTATAGCACTGTAAACATGCTTAGGACATATCCTAGTCTTCTAAAGGGAGTATGCTCTAGAGCAGAATCAGCAACCTTCTTCTGTGTCAGTCCAGGTCAGGAACTATTTAATAGGTTTTATGCGCCATGCAGTCTACCACTTGATGCAGCTACTCAACTCAGCTGTCACAGCAGGAAGGCAGCCACAGACAGTATGCAAATGAATGAGCATGGCTGTGTTCCAGTAAAACTTTATTTACAAAAAAAATGGTGGGCCGCCTACTGTAGTTTGCTGACCCCTGCCTAGCAGATTGTCCAGGAGCGGCATGTTGATGTGGTTTCATTGTTCTTTGCTCCTCAATGTGCATAACTATGATGAAGTGATAAAAAAAATCATTGTGAGAAAATGGGTTCCAACAACAACAACAACAACAACAACAACAAAACTCCATTTCTAGTGCAGTGATAAAAGCAAAAACAAAATGAAGAGATTCTAAGGAAATGATGGATTCAAGGAGGCAAGAAAAGTTTTGGGGAATTTACAAAGAAAATGTAAAATTTAGTGATATCTCTAATCACTGCTAAGACAGCTCAACATTTTTTCCATGTGGAAATATAAAAAATGTGACTCACGAAACGATTTCAGGGGATATTCCAACCAATGCCAAAAATGCTCATTAATCAAGAGAAAACTTTAGGGAAAGCTTAATCTATTACGTAAAAATGTTTAAGAAATGCATAAATCTTGGCAGCATATTTGCATGAAAGAAAGCCAGAGAATTTGAAAATTTATGAAAATCTCAGATCATTTTTCCCTCATGAATTCTAATGATCATACTATATTTACTTGATCTAGCGGGGGAAAAGTAAGGAATACTATCAAAGCTCACTAATCTATATTTAAATCTATAAAAGAGTTATAACAAAAATGATCTTAACTTAGTTATATTTGCTTAATGATGCTACCACTAATTTACCGTTATCGAAAGGGACTTACTAGCTCTATGACTTTGTGCAGGTTACTTTATCTCTATGTGCCTCAGCTTCCTCATCTGTAAAATGTGGCTCTTTCAAGTTGTTTGAGGATTAAGCAAATTAATGCATGCAAAGGACTCAGAACAGTCCTGGCACGCAGGAAGTGCTCTAGACCTAGAATGCTGCTATTGCTCCCTGAGTTTCTTATCCCCACATAAACCTTATTGGTTTCCCCTTTTTTTGTCCTTTTTTTCCCCCTTTTGGCTCCTCCTGGGTGGCCTTGCCTCACTCCAAGGACTCAAACCTGCCATTTGCTGGAGACTGCTAAATCCCTCTCCCCAGTGCTGACTTTTTTCCAGGTTGCATTTCCAATTGCCGACTGGCCATTTCCATTGAAATACATCATGGGCACCTGAAACTCAATGTGTCTTAAAATCAAGCCCATTATCTTTCTTCCCTTACCCCTTTCCTCTCTCTGTATTCCTTAGTTAATGCCATCCCTACCCATCCTTACGCCACACTAGAAATTACGGTTATTTTTCATTACCATTTCACTTCTCTGCTCCCGTTCTCTTCTCCAAGCCATTTTTCATTGTCATCGGAGTCATCTTTCTTAAAACGTATATTTGGTTGTGTTTTCCTCTTGCTCAATTATTCTCCATTGCTTGGGGAAAGGGGTCTATGAACCTATGAGTAAGTTTCAGAGACCCTGGAAAGTGTCTGAAATTGGATATAAAAATTTGTGTACCTGTGATTAAAAAAAAAGAAAAAAGAAAAGAAAAAAGAATCATGGAACCTGTCCTAGAGGACAAGTTTTAAACTGCTCAGCAGGGTACAATCTGCAATCTTAAATGGCATCTTAGTCACACTCTGTATCTTAAACTGTTTCACCTCTCCCAGCCTTTGCATGAGTTGTTCCCTCTACCTGGTGTGCTCCTCTCTGCCTGTCGAACACTTGAGCATTCTTTAAGTCCCAGCTTAGGTCTCAAATGCCACCTCTGTGAAGCCTTGCCCAAGTATGCATGGACCAAAATAAGGGACACTAAATAGATTTCTGGTGTCTGTATCTTGTAACACTGGTCTGAAAGTTCTTAAATTCAAAGCTTCACGCTATAAAGAATAGTCACAAATATTTAGACACACATTGTGTTTACTTAAATAAATCTTTGTACATGCTTACTGGTGTCCCTGGATTTTAATCGATAGTAAAGACCCTGGAGCCCAACTGCCTAGGTTCAAATCCTCGCTCTGCCAAGGACCAGCAATGTGACCCCAGGCAAATTGCATAGCTTCTCAGTGCCTCAGTTCCAAGATCTGTAAAGATGGAGAGAGTAATAGTAACTTTTTAGGATTATTCTGAGAATTAAATTAGTTTATATATATATATATATATATATATATATATATATATATATAGCATTTAAAACTATATAAGTGTTAGTATAATTACTATTAAAAGGCAGGAATAAAGGTTGCAAGAGATAATCACATAGGAAAACTAACTGACCTTGCCCACATAAGCCTCAAGCTTTAGCCAACTGAACCAGCCAGAGAACACCAACAAAGATGGCCCTTTTTACTAGTGCTTTTATCAACTGAAAGTGTTTCAATTACCTACCACCAGGGATGGGGGAAAAATGGTGTTTCAAAGTGTTTCAAGTCTATCTGATAAAATTCTTCTATTAGCCTCCAATAGCTAAAAATATCAGCTCAGAATATTTCCAAGGCACACCACAGGTACACTGAAATAATTCCTTTGAATAGAAAAAAGCCAGAGCTGCTCTCCACTGGGTAGCAAATCAATAGCCACTGCTTTGCTTACCAAGTGCTCAAAATGAAGGGAAAACGCTAAGTAGTTAAATTGGGAAGAAAGATAAAGGAGCTTAATGACTCAGCTTTCAAACAACCAGGTGTCTTGTTTGCCAGAGAAATTGGCTACTAGGCAGGAGCACCACCCACCTGGCCAAAAAAGAAGAAAGCTATGAAATGTAGATCCTAACATCATTGAACTTAAGGAGGAATCAAAATAAGTGCATGCCGTATGCTGTAGCTGACTTTTATCTGAGCAATATGGTTATGTGACATTTTTGGGACTGCCTCTGTCAAAAACTTTCAGCCAAAAAAGACTATTTTGACCCATACTATAAATATTGATTGCAGTGGTGTAAACAGTATTTTTTGGTCCCCAAAAACCTGCCCAAAGAATCACTTTACTCTTTATTGATGGCATCATAATCAGACCTTAGGTTAAAACACTTGGGTGAATATTGCAACTAAGGAAAAAGTGAATAAAGCCCAAATTCCTTAGCCTAGTGTTAAAGATCCTTTATGATCCAACCCTAACTAACTTTCCAACTTTCTCTTCTAGGATACACTCCTTGAAATCCTCAAACAAACAGAGCTTCTTGCAATTCCCCCAATCATACCCACTCTTTGCCCACCCTGTGTTTCCTCTACCTAGAACAGCCTTCTTACGTCTCCAAAGTCTAAATCCCATACTTCCTTTCAGGCTTTGTCTGGATAACATGAAGGCATTCCCTATGGCCCAGCGGAAGTAATTCTCCAAGTTCTTAACTTTCCTAATCCTCACTCGGCACCTCTGGAACCTTCCTCAGTCCATCTTGATCAGAGTCACCGACATGACTAGATACTCTTTTGCAAACTGACCAACGGGGTCGGATGCCCTTTGAGGGTAGTGTCCACATCTACACCAATTTTGTAAGCTCCCCTGCACCATGGGCACATCTGCAAGTGGCAGGTGCTCATGTTTTTTGCTAAAGTTTGCAAGAAGGATGCCAAAGATCATTTAAACCAAATGGGCATGTACATGCATGCAGACAAGCTTTGCTGAAGAAAGGCTTTAGTTAAAAAGATATGCAACAAGACTTATTTACTTGTGAAGCAAATTGAGAGAACAGAATTTTAATGCTATTCCCAGGGCAAAGAAACCACTGTTTACATTCACCATGCAACGACTTGTCAATTACTGAGTGGTGCATTAAAAGATTCCCCCCATTCATGTATCTGATAATGTACTTCCAAGTTAGATAAATCATGAGATAGCTAGTACTGTCTGTCCCCTACTGCAAACTCAAAATACATCTTGCCTCTGGGCTTTGGATAAAGAGCTCTCAAGACCCATGTATACAGTGATAATTTCCATCATCATCTCTAATATGCCTTAATCTCTAAATATCCAAGGACCCAAATGCAAAAATCAGAGAATCTGATAACAGAGCCCAAAAGTGCCTAGATAGGGAAAGATTAACAAAAGAACCTTTACTGTGGCAATCTGATACTACTTGGGCAGAAGTTCACAAGTCCTACCATGCCACCTGGCACAAATTAAAATGCTTATTGGATCACAAAGTGGAGGCTGACTTCACTCTTACGTGAAGCTCCAGGGCTAAGCTGATCAGTATGTTCCTGCCAGACCACTGGACAACTGCCCACATCTGCAGTCCTATATGCACCGATGACATTTCTCTGTCTACTAGGTTCACAAACTGTTATAAAAATGAGTTTGAATATGTACTCTTTGACATAAGTAATTTTCCTAAGCCTCACATCCTGAAACAATAGACAATCTAAGTCTTAAACCCACATGAAAGAACAGACTCTTACAGGGATGCCTTAACTCAAGTTGTGCAAATGGGAAATCTCCTGTTGGGTCCTCTATCTGGCATGGCTTTCATATCATTGACATCTGGAACATTCAGTCTCCAATATCACATTTCTAGTGTCTCTTGGATTACTGGAATGGCAACCGAATCCTTGAGCAAGTAGCAGAAGACTGAGTGTTTTAACTGACTCAGTCTTTACAATAACTGCTATATATATTCTTTAAGGTATAAACATATCTGTCATGTGCAAACTGGAGGTCAAAATAATGTTAAATACTATTAATAAATTAGGTTAACACTATTAGTGGTACTGCCATATATTATGCAATGTTTCGAAATTATAAAATAGACCAAAACAATATAACATTTATATAATAGGTATTGTTTTTCATATATGGCTTAACTGAATAATGCTGGATGAAAATCTCTTTGAGTCAGTCTCTTCTACCTGCTAGGCTACTTTGTATGTCAAACTTCCCCATTTCTTAGGCTTCTTGCTGTATCTATCTTCATCTAGATTTCCATTTGGTTTCCACAGTGACTTAACTTGTTTGCTCATTAGAACACAACAAAATTTAACAACTAAATCAGGCCTCTTAGCATTCTTATGACTAAAGCTTCCTGTATTTAGATAGACGGTATAGGCAGTAAAATCAAAATAAGCTTTAAAATGTTGTTGAGACAGTGAACAATGCCATCCATTATAATTCAAAGATGTTCTTCTGGAAATGCAATTTGATGTCACAGACTAAGAAAAAAATGGATGGGGCCAACATTATCACATAACTGCCATTTCCTTGAAATCAAGAGCTTCCTTTGGGCACAAGTGGAAGTCTTTGGTACCATGGAAAGAGAGCATCGGTCTTGGAGTTCAACAGGCTTGGTTAAAATCCCAGTGTTGATGTTTTCTAGCTATGAAACCCAGGGCAGTTTACTCAGCCTATCTGATCCTTGATGCCCTCATCTGCTAAATGGGGACCTGGGCTTATTAGCTTTGGAGATTACAGATAATATATGTTCAGGACCTAGCACTGCAGACTTTCTAATACAGATCAGCTAATACTATATTAAAATTTTCTTTATCAAAACTGAGATCTATGGATTATTCTAACACCTCTCTATACATCATACTTTCTTCAGACTATAAATTTGCCATCTCAGGGAGAAATGATGTCCAAAAATCATTGAAATGTTCACGTTAAACTTTTATGAAGCACATAGAAATAAAGATGATAAATTTAAAAGTTCAAAGCACCACAACTAATAGGTAGCTGTCAAGCAGTGAGTGGTTAAGATTCCAGTCTCTAAAACCATCTAGGTTCACATTCCTACTCTGCCACTCTCTAGCAGTGTGACCTTGGGAAAGGTATGCCTCCTCTCTGTCCCAAGGTTTCCCTATTTGTGAAACAGGGCTATGAAGAGTGCCTACTTCATAGGGTTGTAATGAGGATTAAACAACACTACTTGGTACATAGAAAATGTCCAGTGACAAATTTGGAATGTTCATAGCAGCTTTATTGTTACCCCAAACTTGAACTAACTCATTAAGAATAGAACATTGGGCCAAGTGTGGTGGCTCATGCCTATAATCCTAGCAACTTGGGAGGCTGAGGTGGGAAGATCACTGGAGTCCAGGAGTTTGAGACCAGCCTGAATAACACAGCAAGACCCCATCTCAACAAAAAAAAATTTTTAAAATCAGCCAAGTGTGGTGGTGCTTGCCTGTAGTCCTAGCTACTTGGGAGGCTGAGGCAGGAGGATTGCTTGAGCCCAGGAGTTCAAGGTTGCAGTGAGCTATGATCATGCCACTTCACTCCAGCCTGGGCAATAGAATGAGACCCTATTTCAGGAAAAAAAAAAAAAAAAAAGAATAGACATTGTGGGAGCTTCCTGGTTGGCAAACACAACAAGGTATTGGGAGAGTGGTGCACCCAAAGAAGGCATGGAAGCTCTCCTCATCCCCCCGACTCCTGCCATACCTTGTCCTATATATCTCTTCCATCTGGCTCTTCCTGAATTGTATCCTTTGTTATAAACTAGTAAATCATATTAAAGAATAGTTAAATGAATGGAGAGCTACACCATAACTGCCAAGAATGACACACAAGAGAAGATCTACACAAAGCAATATGGACCAAAAAAGCATGCCCTCAGTGTGAATATGAAGTTGCAGATTGAATAAAGATACAATCATGCAGGAAGTGCTGGAGGCCACCTTAGGACAATGAGACAAAAGTCCCAAGATGGATGCCAACATGCTAAGGATGATGAAGGAGAAAAATGGACAGAGATATCCCCTGCTGCCATCTCTGAGTCATTGTACTAACCCAGGTGTGGACCTGCCTCACTCCTTCTGGTTATGAGGAAGAATAAATGTCCTTATTTTCAGGGGGAAAAAAAGAATAGAATATTGTGGAATATTCATACAATGGAATAATACAGAGAAATGAAAAAGAAGGAACTACTGATACATGCAATAGCTTGCAACAACATGGAAGAATCTCAACATAAAAAGAGGACCATTGTATAATTCCATTTCTATGACGTTAAAAGACAGGCCAAATCAATGTGTGGTGACAGCAGTCAGAATGGCAATTTCTGCTGGGAAGTATGGACGGGGAGGGGCATGAGAGAACCTTCCAGTGTGCTAGAAATATTCTGTGTCTTCATCTGGAGGTGGTTTTGTGCACATATGTAGACAGAAAAACTGCACTTACATTTAAGATGTACATAGGTTAATGTACATAAAATACACCTTTTTAGAAAAATCTAAATAAGCAAAAAACACTATATTTACTTTAAAATCTTTAGTGTTCCCCAGCCTTAAATCGTTCATTCATTCATTCATCCCAATATGTACCAAGTGCCTACCACTATGCTGAACATTGCAAGCACATCCTGTGTGGTCCTCATCACTAAAGAGTCTGGACGCTCCTAGAGAAAATCACGTTGCTGGTAGCACTACCCATTTGGCAATAAATCATATACCACCTTCTGACACCTCACCTGTTCTTTTCTTCAATTACTTGACATTTTATATGTTGCTTAAATTTACAGCTGGACTCAACGTGAAATGTAAATTCCTTGGGTGTTTCAAACCATTTTATGCCCTTAAATGCCTAGCCCAGTGTCTTATCCACCATAAGCACTCAAACCTATCTATATCATAGTGCTTTTCCCAGCCTCTAGTCTCCTGGCCAATGTTCATTTCTCCAGGTTTTCACTTTTCTCTGCCCCCTATGAAACCTGCAGATCTGCAGATCCCTTACTAGGACAGCACATAGCTTATCCTTACATATACTCTGTTTAACAGGACAGCACTGGATATGGCTTATGTTAGGCTCAGTTTTCTTATATTAAACTTTTCATCCTATAACAGAGCTTAGGAATATGGGAAAGAAGTGGGGGAAGTAAAGAGATAATAGATAGACATTGAAGGGAAAATGACAAACCTTGCTTTGACAGCTTGCACTATGTTGGCAAAGACAAATAGCCATGCCTCTCTGGCTTTCTTCCTACAATGCCCACAGCCCCGCCAACACCATGTGTATCAACTTGCCCAGAAAATACCCTTGAGAATGACACAGAGGATGTCATCTTATCCATCTCCCAATATCTATTTTTTTGTTGTTGAAGTTTGACTTTTCTAAGGGTCACTAATGAGGAAAAGATTTAAAGGAGCCAGGAAAGAGCATGCACCCTGCGATTGGATGTAGTTAACAATAGTTACAATTGCTCTCACAAATAGGGGCAAGTTGAAAGAACTGTGTGTGGACGGCTTAGTTTCACAATTTTCTTTTCTGTGGTCTTGTTGCATACAGCAGGTCTTACGTGATTCTTGAAGCCACTTGTTATAACCTGGAGTCACGAGACTGTGAAGGTTGCACGTTGAGGTCTGGGCCTCACTCAGTGTGTTAAGGATTCGTGTTCACATTCCTGCTGACCTGCAGCATCCCAGCAACCGATGCCATCTACTCCCTCACAAGAGCTGTGCTCACCCTACAGACAGAGCAAGCTGATCAACCACAAGCCCTGTGGCTTCCAGGACAGAGCATGCTGACATAACAGAACTGGTTTCTGTTTGGTTCTTTTACTGATATCCAAAGAGAGCATCCCTAGTGCCGCAGAATTTCACTGCCTGCCCTTTCCTGAGATTCCCGCCAACTGTCAGTTATAAGGTATCATCCTGGCTGCCATAGTTGGAAGTCCTGCTCCAGGTCGTAAGGGGTCAAAAAGAGCTGTATGGTTAGTATTATCCCACAAAAATCAGAAACACACAGATATGGGACCCCAACAGTTCACTGGGCTCAGTGTGGTCCTCCTGGGATTGAGACCAGAGTCCCCAGGGGGCCCCACAAACCTCAGTGGGATCTGCCTGTGCTCCCTCCCTTGCCTCATCCCAACCCACCATCACTCTTCCTTTTGTTCCCTGAAGCACATTCTGTTCCCTCCACCTGGAACACACTTCTTTCCCTTTCCTTATCATCTCATGAATCCCAGTTCAGCCCAACTGTCAGCCCCCCAGGGATGGGTTCTCTGATCCTGCGGGTGGGGCCCGATCTCTGTGTTTCGCAGTTTCGTAGCACCTGCATTTCTGTTTTAGCATTTATCACAGTTTGCAATTAGAGATTTCTGCAAATTTTTTCAGCCATATGTTTTACCCACTAGTCTGTAAGCTTCTCAAAGCTTCATGATGTTCGATAAATATCTGGAGAACAAGATAGAGAGGAAGGAAAAAAGGAAGAGAGAGAGGAGAGAAAAGAGAAAGAAAATGAAAGGCAAGGTTTAAGAGGGTACTAGCTGCTTCAGTCTCATCAGATGTAGCCCAGTGGTAGGGAAAGCAACCCGCCCCAGATCACACTCACCACCAAGAAAGGCTGCCATGCTTCCAACAGCTGGCCTACATTTTCTGATTTAAAGCCACCACGAAAGAGCCAATGACCTCTAATATGGCTGAGGGACAATTATTCAATCCCAGAACTGGAACTTCAAAATAGTATGAACTAAATTAAGTGTTCTGTGCCAACTTTGGGGGATGTGTTTAGTCATTCTGGAGAAACATACATGTTTGTTTGTTTTGAGACAGGGTCTTGCTCTGTCATCCAGGCTGGACTGTAGTGGTGCGATCATAGCTCACTGCAGCCTTGAACATCCAGACTCAAGTGATACTCCCGCCTTGGCCTCGTGAGCAGCTGGGACTACAGGTGCACGCCACCATGTCCAGCTTATTTTTCTTATTTTTGGTAGAGATGGGGGGGGGGTCTCGCTATGTTGCTCAGATTGGTCTTGAACTCCTGGCCTCAAGCAATCCTCCCGCCTCAGCCTCCAAAGTGCTAAGATTACAGGCATGAGCCACCACGCCAAGCTGAAACATACATATGTTTAATGGAGACAATAATTAATACAAAACACTGAAAAAAAATTTTTAAAAAATCATGTGCCCTACTGATAATGCTCTTGAGTTTTCACATTGCCTTTGAGGTCTTTACTAGTGATTCACAATGTAAGGGCCAAGGATCCCCCTTGGAGACTATGCAATTATTGTAAGGGGCCCAAAATGCATACACAGAGCAAATATTACCTGCAAACTGAATACATTAAAATCCATTTATTACTACATTGAAGACCATGAAATTCTGCATGTTGAAAAAGGTCCTCACACTCCAAATAGTTCAAAGCCATGCGTTTGGAAATCATTTATAATTGGTCCTGTTTCCCACGGCACTGATGGAAGGGGTCTCTTGTGAAATGGACTCTTCTTCCTCTGTAAGTTGTTTCCAATTTCACTAGGGAACCCATGGGATGCAAGATGCCTGATCTAGTGCCTGGAGGAACATGGACAGTATTCACAAATTCACATTTGTGAATTGTTGGTCTCTTCATTTATAAAACAAGGTTGCTAGGCTGCCAGATGATTACAAAGCTCCTTCCAGCTCTGACAGTCTATTCTATACGTATTTTTGTCTAATATCATACTAACACCTTGTTTTTGGTGAAAACTATTAAGAAACTAATTACCACTTCAGAACAGATAAGGGCCACCAAAAAATAGTTTAAAAAATAAAATCTAATTTTTCCATCCATTTCCATTACAAGTTTGGAACTACATTATCAAAAGACTGAGTTTGGAACTTCTGACGAGACAAGGATTAATGAAGTACCAGGGGGCTGCATATGTTGAGTATTACATGGAATTGGGGCATATTTTCTCCAACTTTAAATTTCAACTCTATTTGATTCCTCATTCCTAACCCATATTTTCCCAAATTATTAATTCCTAGAAAAAGTTTAAATTAGGTGAGGGAGATCAATATATATTGATGTCTCCTAATTTTCCCATTAAACAAAAGCCACTAGGATGGTGCACACATTTGCCTATGCCATAACATCATACTTTAAATAGTGAGAGATTTTGAAACTCAAGCATTCAGATTTCTCTCTTCCACCCTTAATCAGTTGGATCCTACAGCCCTGAAGAGGGAAGCTATTAAGCTATTTCCTGTTGAAATATCAAAAGGAACTCTGCTCTTGTCACACTGCATTTCAGTGATGTCTATTGCAAAACATTACCATTTCTACTTCTTTGAAAATGAATATTAAGGTTATATAAACACAATGACACTTCAGGTACCATTATTTTGATTCATAAAATCCTTCCCTTGGAAACAGAGCTCTGCTAACATTTTGACACTACCCTAAAAAGCTAATACATTTGCATTTCCCCATCAAAACAATTCTCTTTTTTTTTTCCTTTTCTTTTTCATTCACATTATTGACCAAGTACAAAACAATTCTCTTTAGTAATATATATTATGGAAAATTTAATACTCAATTATTTAACATATTTAACTTATTTACTTCATTATTGCATTTGAAAACTAACATACTTTAGAAACTGGCATTTAAACCTGTATGAACAGAGTTTTCTAGCAAAACAAAAAAACATCACCTCTGCATTTAATTCTGAGTTTCCCCTACAAAGTAAGCAAAATAATTCAGGTCTACATCTCAAATTATAACACACATACATGTAATGTTTTGCCTTAGATATCAACTCTGTGCATGTACACATGTATCTCCACCCTGTTTAATACAAAACACTAGTGAAAATGCCTTATACATTGCTTCTCATTAAATAATAATAATAACAGCAACATTAAAGTTTGAGATCAGTCAAAATGAGACAAAAATGATGACATACAGCTTGCTTGACTATGAAGGAAAACCAGAACCAGCATGGGCATGAGGGGATTACAGCCAGTTAATTTTGCCTTGTATTCAGAATATCTCAATTCTAGGGATAAAATCCCTTTTCCAAGAAAATGTTCAAAGTGAGAAAACAGCTGAAAGAGGGTCAGCCAAAGTTGAAATTTGCTCAATACAAAATTCTCTGTTTGAACTGCTATAATCTGTTTCTGATCTGTTTGTAATATAATCTGTTTTCTGATCTCTTCGCTTCACATAAATCACTTTGCACAAGGCCTCCAGCCATTTATGTACTATGGAAGCCAGTGATTAATATTTGAGTTTCACCTTCCTGAATCCCTTCGTTATTCAGACATGTTCAAATGTAGCTTTTGTGAAAGAGCGAAGGAACAGGCAGAAAAACAGACCATATAGGATTTTGAATTCCCTTGGCAGTTCTATTTTCTATGATTTTATAATCATACCCTTAGCTCCTTCTACATTATCTTACAGTCCTTGACTAGTTACTACACACTTTTCTAACTAATCATCATTTTTTAGTTAGTTCTCACGTGATTTTCTTCTTTAACTGTTTCATTGAATTATAATGTTCCTGAAGAATAAAGTGAATAATTCTCAGGTGTACAGGGTGACATTTTACAATGTATACAATGATGTAACTACCACCCAGATCAACACATAGAGTATTAGCCTCCCAATCAAGAATCCCTCAAAGAATCAGCATTCTGATTTCTACATCCAAAGATTAGTTCTTCCCATTTTAAAACTTCAAATAGATAAGCATCAGTTTTTAACCTGAAACCTGCTTATATACATCCACTGAGGAATGAAGAATTATACTGGTTTCACTGAGAACCAGAACTTCTGACATGAGAGAAAAGAGGTAAAGGTGTAAATCCATGACTTTAAGTTTAAAAAAAAAAAATCCCTTATAATCTCCACTTTGAATTGGAAGTAGCATGAATTCATAAAGCAGTTTATATAAAGGCAAAATTGCCTGATTTTATCCTGTGAGAAGTCCTAGAAAGAATGACTAATCAAGTAGTAATTAATCACCACCCCCTGGTCCTCATACTGTGTCTTGAAATACCATTTCCATCAGAAAGAACTAGAGCTCCTTGGAGAAGTGGCCAATTCCAGGTCTAGGCACCAAAAGTACAAAAAGCCTGGAACATCTTGTCTATCAAAGACTAGTAGGAACATGTTATAAATAGAAAGATACATACACACACACACACACACACACACACACACACACACACACACACACACAGACCTCCCCTCCCCACCACACATACAGCTTAGAAGCCAATTAGAAGGGCTACTCTAGCCAAAAATGAGACAATTTGACTATTAAAAAGAATAATGACTGCAAATGGTCTGAAATATATCAAATGTGTTTAAATCCATAAGTTTATGATGATCTTCTTTAAAAAGTCCCCTTTGGTCCCTTCAGAGGAGGCCAGTTAACCAACTTATTTTGAAACTGGTAAATAAAGGGAAAGAATCATGCATTTATCCTGCTTTTCTCTTAAACGGCATACCTCCAGATAGCTGAGCCCTTGTTGTGGAAGAGTTATTTTTTATAAAAACATTCTAATAAATGAAGAAGAATATTAGAATTAGAAGATTGCTATTTGGCATCTCCTAATGAACGAATAGGATCTTGGCAATGATCATCAACTGCTGCTTTGATTACCAAAGCCATTCACATCCTCCATAAGTTTCATATGGGGAAAATCACCCAGTATTGACTCAAACTTAACTCAAACAGCAGAGGGAACAAAGCCAAAGTTAATTTTATCTTTGAGGCATTCTTCTTTTCCAATTAGTTAAAGAAACCATGAGTAACTCAGCAACATCAGTATATAAACTTTCTTTGGGAAAGAAACTGCTTCCTGTCAAAGGAGCCAGAGGCATTTATAAATGAGTTCATCCTTGGGTTCACTGCTCTACTTAGGAGTATTTCCTATAAAAACTCTTACATATTTCTTCCCTAAAAGCTAAAAGTAATGGTAATTCTAATTTTTTTCTTTTTTCTTTTTTTTTTTTTTGGTCTGTGCTATTCTTCTCCAACCTAAAATGGAGATAATTGAGTTAAAGAATTCAAAGAAATTTCCCCACAGAAGAACACATTTGGATCTAATTCTACTGTTGAGTCCTCACTGATTTCTTTTAAATTAAATGAAATTAAATTAAATGCAACCTCTGGGTACAGTAATTTAACCACTATTTTGATCATTTCACTTCTACCTAATTAGCAAAACTGAACCATTAAGTAACCTCATTAAAAATGAGGAGACAGGTAAATGGTTTTCTGGATTTTACAATTATCAGCACTTGACCTTAAAAAATAAGCACAATCTCAAAACCAATTTTATCAAGAGGCCTCCAAAAACATATAGGCAGGTACATTAGGGGAAATTATGGGACTGAGGGGTAGGGATGTGCCCCTCATAAACAAACGACTCAGCTAGCTATAGGCAAATTATTTCATGGCGTGGCATCTCCTCCATCACCAAACTTTGGGACAGAATCAGCTCTGTCACTGGAAAGAATGATGGATCCTTCATCAAGAAAACAGCTGACAATGTGATCTTGTATCTAGAAAACCCCAAAGACTCCATCAAGAGACTCCCGGAATTGATAATGAAATTCAGCAAAGTCTCAGGTTATAAAATCAGTGTACACAAATCAGTACCATTTCTATATAACAATAACATTCGAGCTGAGAGTCAAATCAAAGACTCAATATCATTCACAATAGCTACAAAGAAAATAAAATACCTAGGAATATACTTAACCAAGGGGGTGAAAGATCTCTTCAAAGAGAACTATGAAACGCTGAGAAAAGAAATTGCAGACAAGACAAACAAATGGGAAAACATATGCTTATGGATTAGTAGAATCAACATCGTTAAAATGTCCATACTACCCAAAGTGATTGACAGATACAATGCAATCCCCATCAAAATACCAACATCATATTTCACAGATCTAGAAAAAATAATTCTACGATTTGTTTGGAACCAGAAAGGAGCCTGAATAGCCAAAGCAATCTTAAGCAAAAAGAACAAAAGTGGAGGCATCATATTATCAGACTTCAAACTATACTACAAGGCTATAGTAATCAAAACAGGATGGTATTGGCACAAAAATAGAGATAGACCAATGGAACAGAACAGACAACCCAGATGTAAAATCATCCACATATAGCCAACTGATCTTCAACAAAGCAGACAAAAATATACACTGGGGAAAAGAAGCCTTATTCAATAAAGGGTGCTGGGAAAACTGGATAGCCACATGCAGAAAATTGAAACAGGATCCATGTCTCTCACCATTCACAAAAATTAATTCAAGGTGGATAAAAGACTTAAATGTAAAGCATGAAACCATAAGCATTCTAGAAGAAAAAGTTGGAAAAACTCTTCTAGGTATCGGCCTAGGCAAAGAATTTATGCAGAAGACCCCAATGGCAATCACAGCAACAACAAAAATAAATAAACAGGACTTGATTAAATAAAAAAGCTTCTGCACAGCTAAGGGAATAACAGAGCAAAGAGACAACCTACAGGATGGGAGAAAATATTCGTAATCTATACATCTGATAAAGGGCTAATAACCAGAATCTACAAAGAACTCAAGCAACTCAGAAAGAAAAAAAACAAACAACCCCAACCCCATTAAAAAGTGGGCAAAAGACATGAACAGAAGCTTTTCAAAATAAGATAGACAAATGGCCAATAAACATACGAAAAAATGCTCAAGGTCACTAACTATCAGGGAAATGCAAATTAAAACCACAATGAGATATCATCTTATCTCAGTTAGAATGGCTTTTATTTAAAAAGTCCAAAAACAACAGATGCTGGTGTGGATGCAGAGAGAAAGGAATGCTTATACACTGTTGGTGTGACTGCAAATTAGTACAACCTCTATGGAAAACAGTATGGAGATCTCTGAAAGAACTAAAAGTAGACCTGCCATTTGATCCAGCAATCCCACTACTGGGTATTTACCCAAAGGAAAAGAAGTCATTTTATCAAAAAGACATCTGTACTTGAATGTTTATTGCAGCACAATTCACAATTGCAAAGATGTGGAATCAACCCAAGTGCCCAGTGTGGAATTAACCAAGTTAATCCAGTTCATGAGTGGATTAACAAAATGTGGTATGTGCATACTATGAAATAATATTTAGCCATGAAGATGGATGATTTAAAGCCTTTTGCAACAATTTGGATGGAACTGGAGACCATTATCCTAAGTAAAGTATCTGAAGAATGGAAAAACAAACCCCACATGTACTCGCTATTAAACTGGAACTAACCAATGAGCACACATGTGCACAGAGGGAAGTAAAACTCAGTGGACATCAACCAGGGGGGAGTGGAGAAAAGGGGAGGGGTGAAAACCTACCTAATGGGTACAATGAACACTATCTGGGTGATGGGCACACTTATAACCCTGACTCAAGCATAACAAAATTGATCCATGTAATCAAAAACATTTGTATCCCCGTAATATTTTTGAAATTAAAAGAAAATCAGAAATCTCTCTATGTGAGCTCAAGCAATGATGACATGAGGCCAGAGACTGGGTTTTCTGACAGTATCATTCAGGGAATTATCTTTCTGTAACTACGAGATGGGGATATGGCTCCAGTCTCAACAAACGGTACTGAACTCTGGATCAAAAGGCTAGAGCGTCACAGACATTATCCTGAATGAAAGAAGCAGACACAAAAGAGTACACACTGAGAGCGTTGATTCATGTGATGTCCAAGAACAAGCAAAACTAGTCTCAGGTGAAAGAACAATCAGAACAGCACTGGCGTGGGTGGGCGGGGGTTGACCGAGAGAATTTTCTGGGGAGACAGGACTATCATGGTAGGGGTATGGTTACATGCGCATATCCATTTGTCAAAACTGCCCAGCTAAGATTAGTGCTTTCCAGTGTACGCAAACTCTACTTTGAAAAACTATTTAAAAAATCACTGCCATTATCATCACATGGGGCTGAGAGCTGTGAATGTATAGATGATACAAGGATGGCAGAATATCAGTAATTGTGGCTGAGTGATGGGTACTTGGAGGTTCAGTATAGTATTCTGTTTACTTTGCACGTGTTTAAACTTTTCCACGGTAAAAAGTCTTTTAAAAAGACTAGCGTGTTAGTCCCCTCTCCATCATTGAGTAGCTACTGGTTCCCCAGGCAAGTCACAACCTTTCTGAACCTCATTTTAGTCATTTATCTGCAAATTGGAGATAATGACCCCTGCACACCTCATCCAAAACAACTCTGGGCTGTTGCTAAGTAACAAGTGAGGCAATGGATATAAAAGTAATTTCCAAACTGTAAAGCAATACATAAATATAGCAAATTAATAATAATGAAGATTTGTAATTACTCATAGACCACATTTCATGTCTGAAGAGATCATTAATATATTTCCTTCAGACAGAAAAAGTGTATCTATTCACTTTCCAGTATTTTTTCCTGCCTGAAAATATAGTAATAGAACCGATATGCCGGAAGTATATATAACACAAATGTCATTTATATTTGGTTACAAAGTATACTATATGATTCATTTTGCATAACTTCCTAATAATGCAAAAATCTAGGCCTTTAGAAAAAGTTTGTATCCTTGCATGTACAGCTACTTGATGGCCAAGAAAAGATACCTAAAAGCATATTCCAGAAGGAAGTTGGTTTAAGATTTTAAATGATCTGGATAATTCATATGTTCATAATTGAGAATCAACTATTATAGAACCTAGTGAAGCTTGACCATCCAAAATAACATTCATGAGTTTATATAAAATCACATTAGGGATAAGTGACATTAAATTCTTAATGGGACTCAATTATACTTATAAATTAGAAAGCTAGACATTTGGCTCTCTAATGTTAAGGCACACATATATTCAACTCAAGGAAGCCCAGCGAAAAGTGAACATGCAGAACATTTATTTTTTTTAACTTATTCGTTAGGATAATCTTAGGTGCAACTATCACAAAATACAAGTCATATTGAGAGAGAGAGAGAGAGAGTTGCAAATGTAATTTTGCTCTAATATTCTGATCTGATCTAATCCCCACGAATCAGGGGAAAAGACAAACAAATGGGTTGGCCTGGGCTGATGTCGTTGGTCCGAGTTTCAAAGTGAGTAAGCATGCCTGAGTTCTGTTTTAAATAAGCACATTCTAGTTCAAAAATATACTTACAAGAAAAACACTTGGATAAATTATTTGCATTAATCTTGTCTTCAAACAGTAGATGTGTGCACCGAGTGCCTATTTGCAGTGCTCCAGCAGCTCCTTAGGTCCAGATTTGGGGAGCACGTGCCATTCACGGCAGCTCCCCGGCCCGGCCTTTCGGCTGCGCCATGAGATGATCTGGTGAACTCCTCGTGCTGCCTCAGATGCCGCATCGGCTCTTTTCCACATGACTTCCCTAAGCAGCGACGGCTAAACCTACCAACTGCTGGGTTTTAGGAGTTGCCTGAGGAAGACCATCTGAGCTGCTATTTACGAAATTACTAAACAAAAACATGTTTGAAATGGCCCCTTCCTGTTCCTTTGTTAGGGTAGAGGACATTACACAACATCACAGAGAAAGGGCTGGTTACTTCAAGATAATTAAGCATTCAAGCTAAAACCCCCATGCCAGGTATCACCCCATTAGCCAGATCTTCACAATTTGATTCCACAAAATAGCAAAGCTATAGTTAAAGTTATATTTCTCCCTACAGTCTAACATCTCCTATCCACGGAAGGGGCCTTTTTTCTCAGAGACTATGCTGCTTTCTCTAAATACCAATGCTTTGCTTTTTTCCTCTAATTCATCAGAGGTGGACAGCTTTTCTGCCATCAAAGAGGAAAGCTCCTCTCTCATGAGCCCACGAAACCACATGGCTGCCCAAGGGTCCACGAAGGCAGGAGGGGAGGAGCTGAGAGGAGCTGAGCTTCTCAACTGTTTATTCCCCAACTTCGACTTGCCCCTTCCCTGGCACGAAATCACAGACGACAAGGTCAAACCACAGATGATGTGAAAACCAAGGTTCGAATGGATTCCAAGGATTTTAGACCAAATGATTTCTTCCAAGGTCATTTTAAACCCCGAAGTGCTGACAT
Source organism: Indri indri (assembly GCA_004363605.1). NCBI lineage: Eukaryota > Metazoa > Chordata > Mammalia > Primates > Indriidae > Indri > Indri indri. The sequence goes on from RJWJ010000839.1 coordinate 141,440, forward strand.
TCAGAAAGAAACAGTGAAAACTGGGAGAACAGAGAAATTGAATGAGTACTGGGGCGTGGAAAGGAAGCTCTACAGGATTTTGAAATGAAACATTTCTCTGTCATCCCCCTCCCCAGATCAGTAAACTTACTGAGTTTGTTCCTAACATTCCGCTAAACCCAGGCCCCGATGTCACACTGTGATACAAAGGATCCAGGTGAGGGGCTGGGTAACTGGTAAGTAAGAACTGAAGACAACCTCTGTTAGTACCCAACCACCACATCAACGGAGCAGAAGCCTTCGGGAGTCTCAGCCAGTGGAGGGCAATGGTGTCGACACCAGAGAACTACCTCCTTGAGACTTTGTGTTCCGCAAAGCGCTAGCAAGTGAACGTTACACAACAGCAGGCCCCAGAGCTTTTCACACTTGGGGATACTGTTAAGAAATACTACTCCCTACTCTCTGGTATTTTTAATAAGCTCTCCAGGTGGGTGCTAGGACTTGGAAACTAGTGCATTCTACTAACCACCACTAGCTAGTTTTTCTCAATTTTCATCTTGTTTGCCCCCCGCAGGGTTGTCAAATAAAATACAGGACCTCTAGTTAAATCTGAATGTCAAATAAATAAGAAATTATTTTTAGTATAAGTATGTCTCAAACATTGCATTTAATACTAAATGTTTATACTAAAAAATGATTCGTTGTTTATCTGAAATTCAAATTTAATTTGGTGTTTCTCTTAGTCTGTTTTCTGTTGCTTATAACAGGATACCTGAAACTGGGTACTTTATAAAGGAAAGGAATTTATTGCTTACAGTTATGGAGGCTGAGAAGTCCAAGGCCAAAGAGCTGCATCTGGTGAGGGCTTTCTTGCTGGGGGTGGGGGTGGGAGGGCTCTCTGCTGAGTCCCCAGGCAGTACAGGATGCCACATAGCAAGGGGGCTGAGTATGCTAGCTCAGGTCTCTCTTCCTCTTCTAATGAAGCCACCAGCCCCAGTCCCAAGATAACCCATTAATCCATTAATCCATGAATGGACCAATCCATTCATGAGGGCAGAATCCTCATGACCTAATCACCTATTAAAGGCCCCACATCTCTATACTGCCACATTGAGGATTAAGCTTTGGAGGTAACAAACATTCAAACCATAGCAATGTCCAGAATTTTTATTTGATAAATCTGACAACTCAAAGCCCCACCTCCGCTACAATGATGGGTAAAATCAACGTGAACATAATGAATATACTAACTATTATATCTACTTTTGACTTCCTGGCTCTGAGTTTATCCCTTTAGAATATACAGCATGTTGGTAATACAGCAAAATGTTACCAGGATATTACCCGGGATAACCTCCATTTTCCCAACTGTAAAACGGAAACAGTTGGACCACATCTAAAATTCTACTAAACCACTGAATTATTAACCAACCTTTATCCATATCAAATTTAATCATCAATATCTGAAATTCTCATGTCTCCTGGAAGAGAGACATTTTCTTCCTCACAGAAGAAAATGACTGTCAACTCAATTTATGGTCCATTTCTACTCCTTCAAAAGTAATTCCTGAAATCTACCTTCTCACAACTCATCAGTGGTGACAACTTCTACTCTTACAGAGTGTTTGAATGTTCCCCAATACCTGCCACCTTCTATAGACTCTGTCTAGTCCACTCTGTCAGAAATGTTCAGAAGCTGTAGAGAAACCAGTGGTCCCTCATACCGACCACACTAGGGGCAGTAGTAGTAATCATGTAGTGGTCTCTGAGGTATTACTTGCCAAAAGGTCATATTATTTTAGCAGAAGATCCAAAATAATTCTAAGATGGGATTGTATCAGGAACAATTATTTCATCAAGCCAAAAAAGGAAGGAATAGCAGACATCTAACTCATGCTGACCCAAGACAGTCTAGAAGTATTAGCATTAATTATAAGGATTTACATCTCTCTGCCTATCTAAATTTGGTTTTATTCAAGTGGCCTCAAATAACCCAATCTTGTTGTCCGTGATATAGATGGCATCTAATGCAATCATACTGAGCTTCTCTCTGAAATCTGTTTAGGCCCTGACTGTACGAGAGGAAAAGTCTCCTATTTCTTTGTTTCATCCAAATCGTCACCCCTGCCTCAAATGTTTTGGTTCGAAAACTATGGCCCGTGGGCCAAATCTAGCCCTCTGCTTATTTTATAATAAAAGTTTTACTGGAATACAGCATACCTGTTTATTCATGTATTATCCATGTCTGGTTTGCACTATGACAGCAGAGTAGAGTGGTCAGCAACAGAAATTATGGCCCATGAACCCTCAAATATTTATAATCTAGCCCTTTACAGAGAAAGTTTGCCAATCCTCGCTGTTACTAATGGGGATTAGTTGCTAGTAACAGTACTAACATTAACACTACTTTTAAAGAGGAGAAATGAAGTGATAACATTCAAGGCAACCTTGAATTATATCTTTTGGGCAACAATTTAAGAAAATGGATGGTGGTTTCTAACCTAAGAATTAGCAATCTACTACTCAGCCCATGCGATTTCCAAGTTTCAGAGAGCATTTTGGTGTAGTGGCTCATATGTCCAAGAGCAGTTTTAAAAAACCCCACTCTTCAGCCTCAGATATTCTTAAGAATCCAAAGAATAAACATACAAGCACGGCAAATATGACAAAGCACGTTTCTTTCTGCTTGGAGTCCAGCATTTCAAAAGGCAAAATTGTACAACGACAAGCACGAGGCCAGGATGGCTGCTGCCATCATTTGTAGTCTGATGAAAATGCAATAGAGCAGCAATAAGGACACTGTCTCCATTTGGCGCCAGTGCCTAGGAGGTAACTGTCACTGTTACAGGAATTCAGAATTTAAATCAACATAGTTCTTCTGTGGCTTCACTGCTTTAGGCAGGAGCAGTGCATGATCAGAAAAAGGAACTAGCTTCAAAACCGAAACTGCTGTGAGCCTTAAACGATCCCCAACACAGGTGCCTTGGAGGAGAGCTTAGATCGCCAGAATGACACATTACGGTTTCTGAGAGGCTCTTGGTGAACACCGTCTCCTCTACGGTAATCAAGCGTGAAGGGCCCCTTGTAATCTCCTTTCTGCTCCCATGGAAAGCCCTTGCAAGCAGAAATGACACACTCACAGTTAATGAAATTTTATACCACAGAAAATTAAACATAGATATTCTTCTACTTGAGAGGAGCAGGAAGGAAAAAAATAAATAAAACCATAGCAACTGTTGCTAAGTTTGACTTTATAATATTGACAGAGGAGATGGCTTACCAAATAAAAACTTCAAGAACTGGGTCTCATTCAATCTTTCACCCCATTAGGGATCACAGTGGGCTCTCCGACCGGGACAGACACAGATATCTGGCTCTTTCTACCCTCCTTTGAGTCTTACTTTTCCAGTATGTATCACCTTCTGTTTCCTGGAGGCAGAACCACCCCTTTGTTGGGCTAAAAGGTGGGTCTCATGCCTGGAGGCCCTAGGCTCTGGCTGGGCAAACACAGAGGATCAAACACATATCTATTCTCCTGGACAGGAGAAAGACACCCAGCTCATCTCACACCCAGGTGCAGCCAGAGCACAATATGTTTACGCTTCATTTCTTTTTTTCATTCAAATATTTGATGAATGTCCACCATGTGCTTAGAGTTGCAGTTCAAGGGTGAACAAGATAGACACAGCCCCAGCCTCCTGGGGGTGCTGCCAGGCTACAGTGGGGGCAGATATGAGAAAAAGTATCCCACGAAGGAGTCTAGGATTATAAATTGTGTTTAGTGTCGTGAAGGTACAGAGCAGGAGTCTGAGAATATAAGGGGACTCCTCATTTATATGGCAGGACCTGAGACAGCCTCTGCTCTGTGGAGGTGACATTTAAAGTGAACCCGGAAAGAGGAGCAGGAGTTACTTAGGTGAAGAAGGCGCTGAGGAGCATTTCGTGGGAGGAACACCCGTGGAGAGCCCTGAGGAAGGGAAAGCGTGGCCCAGGCAACCAAGGGAGGTAA
>RJWJ010000839.1:145527-171778 GCA_004363605.1 Indri indri
GGTAGGGAGAGAGGGGGAAGGGGGAGGGGCGAGGGGGAGGAGGGGACGGATATATGCATACACAAAGGGTGCAATGCGCACCCTCCGAGAGATGGACATGCTTGGGACTGGGACTTGGGGGGAAGGGGGGGCAAGGGCATCATACGTAACCTAAACACCTGTACCCCTATAAACAACAAACAATAAAAAAAAAAATAAAAAAAAATTTAAAAAAAAAAAAAAAAAAAAGAGGAAGGCTTACCTGGGAGGGCAAGCTGCTGCCTTCCTAGTCAGAGTGGTGATTTTTATTGCCTTTTAAGTACAATGGGAAATCACTGGGAGGCTTTCAACAGGGCAGTGAAAGACTCGATCTGCATTTTTAAAAGACTACTCTATTGTGTGAAGACCAGACCTGAGGAGTGAGTTGTTGAGGCAGGAGATGATGCAGGCTTGGTCTGGGTAGTTGCAGTTGGTGTGGAGAACAGAGGCATTGTCCAAGATACATTTGGAGGGAGGAATCAACAGGAGATTCTGACAAATGAGAGAGAAGGGTGTCTTCCAATTTTCTGGAGCTCCTGGGTAGATAGTGTACTCTTTATCAAGATAAGAAATGCTTAGGAAGACTCTACAGGGTGAAGCATCAAGAATTCAGTCTTGGAAAGCACACAGCGTAGCTGTTTAGAGCACAGTCAGATTTACTGGCTTCTGTGTAACTGTCCGTGCCTCTGTTTTCATCATCTGTGAAATGGGAATTATCATAGAATCTACATGGTGGTTGTGATAAAATAAGGTAATGCATGTAAGATATTTGGCTTGATTCCTGGCATGCAGTAATGTCCATAAAATAGTAGCAGCTATAGTTGTTATTATTTTGTACTTGAAGTTTGAAATATCTATTGGTGGCTTGATAAACTTGGGTAACTCGTCTTAAAACTCTCCCCTGCTGAAGGAGGGAACAATGATTGATAACTGTTCAGCATTTACGTATGCTGATGTGAGATTCAGAATAAAACTTCCAGTTGGGAATTTTACAAAAGCAACTGAAGATTTACTTAAAAAATGCCTAAAAGGTCTCTGAGTGTCGACAGTATCAAAGTTGTAGAAAATAGAAAAGTTTGATATAGAAGTGAGCCCTGAAGGAGAAAAACCAAGCACATCAAGAAATGAGCCTATAAATAGGGAATTCCTTAAATTCAAACACAAACAAAGATGAAAAGTGGAAGGCAAGTATACAGACATAAAAAAGTTTCTGTACATTTTATTCTATTTTTCTCTCCAAACAGGAAAAGGACAATCTTAAGAGTCGGTAACTCCCTTAACATATCAGAAATGTATACAAAGATATAAGATGTATTTGCAGGAATATTCACTGTACTACTACAATCATGAAAATGACCTAAAGTGACCTAAATCAACAATAGGAGACTGATTAGGTAAAGCATGGCACATCCGTGTAAAGGAATAAATTTATAGCTATTAAACATCATGCCATAGATGATCTATTGGAAAATGTTCACATTTTATTGATATGTCAACAAAAGTAGGCTACAAACTAGCATGTGCCATATAATATTTTGTTTTAAAAATACAATATAAAAAAAAAACCCAGCAGGACAAATAATACCAGAAAATTAACGATAGTTAATTCTGTATAATGAGATTTCGGGTGATTTTTTTTTCTTTCTTTGTACTTACTTGTTTTTCCAAAAACAGCATTTGGTAGATATTACTTGTGTAGATAGAAAATGAAACAAACCAGGCAACTCTCATCTCTTCCTCTCAAACACCTGCCACTCTTAGTTCTCAAACCCCCAAACCAAAAGCTCAGGAGCAACACTGAGACCACGAAGACTTGACACAAACATCTCCATCCTCATCCTCACAACAAAAGGAACCTGACAACCGTTGTATACACAAAGAACAATATTTCCTCATCCTTCCTTAATAAAACAGAACCACGTTCCCCGCCAGTGGCTGTCCTTTCCTAGCTCTAAAACAACTAACATCAGGGTTACAAATTGAATTACATGAGGGTTTTTTTATCAGTCTTCAACAATATGCATCAAGAGAAACACAGAAAAAAATTCGCTGTAAAAAGATAAAGCCACACAAACTTTAAATTTGTAAATATTTATACACCATCACACCCACAATGAAATCCGAAATATTTTTAAAAGACACATTAAACATTTTTAGAGCACCTTCACTTCCCCATAATACTTTTATTATAAAACTCGTCAAGGAGATTTACATTGCCCCTCCACTATGCCATAAATAACCTTCATAATATGGGATGAAACTTTCTCACACATACACACAAAAGAACAGGGTGTCTTTATATCCTGGCACTTATCTGTGCAGTTTTGTCCAAGTCATTTATCCTTTGTAAGTCTTAGTTTTCTCATCTACAAGTGAGGAGACTATGACTTCCCTTGAAGGAGCTTTTAGGATTTAGAGGACAGCGGCAGCCAAATGGGTCCAAAACTCTGCACATACCCTTCACAGCTCTACACATTCTGTTGACCACAACAAGAGGGCAAATACCATGACAAGACCCAAGCCATTTAGCATTATTAGGGACAGAGAATACAATCAATTTCAAATTACCTATAAGTGCAGAAATACACTAATTTCCAACAGAGCTCCCGCTACTGCTGCTGCAAACCAGCGGGTATAGAGTGGAGAAACTGTGAAAAGGGAAATAGGGGATGGAAAGGACTTTGATAAAGCACAGACAAAATAACCCCCAAAGAAAGAAAGTCCTGCATTACGTGCCAACATATCAAAAACAGGTCCAAGACCTTATAGTTCTCAGCACCAGCAACAAGCAGGGAAAATGCCTAAAGGTGAGAAAGACCACAGGCTTTGGAGAACTGCTGCTTCTGGGAGAGGAGTATTAGAGGAGAGGTCTTGCCATGGCAGCAAAGGAAGAGGGAGAAATTGAGGATACTGAGCCAGTGAAAGAGAAGCAAGACGCACCAGACCCTCACCATCCACTACCACCATCCATTAGGGAAACGGTACCTCCCTATGCATCCAGTAATGAGAGCTCCTGGACCAGGAAAAGTGCCCATGACATGCCTGGGAATGGAAAAATATCAGAACAAAACCAAACGGCTGCTGAAAACTCTCCCCGCCAAGAAACCATGGAGCAGAAGAAAACTGTAACACCACGCTCCAAACGGAATTACATATCCTCACCCGAGCATTTTGGAGAACTCAGAAAAAAGCACCTAGAATCAGAAATATAAAAAGTAACAACAGAGGTGGGAAACAACAAAAAAGGAAGAAATGCAGTGAGAGTTGATTGAATGCAACAATGAAAATGTAGATAATACAAAAACTATTTCTTTTTCAGAACTGAGCAGTAAATTATAAGGTGCCCAAGAGAAAATAAATTTGAGCTGAAATTTAATAAGGTACACAGAAGAAAAGAAGAAAAACTACAAAAGCAGGAAATAGTCAAAAAGCTGAAGGCGTTTGGGAAATGGCGAGAAGCCGAGTTCCCAGCAGCATGCGGGCAGGTCACAGGGAGACAGAGTTGACAAGCGAGATTGGAACCAGAGTCATTCATTCAGCAACTACTTTTGAGTGCCACCTGCATGCAGGCCACAATTGCTAGTGACTGTGAAGGGAAGTGGTTCTGTCCCTGTAAGGAAGACAAGAGGGAGTCAGGGTCCTTTAACTAAGAGAGTGATATAATCAAACTAAATTGAGAGGAAGGTAACTCTAGAAGTGGAATGGAAGACTTTCTGGAGTGGGGTGAGACTGGAAGGGAGGCTAATGATGAGGGCACAATAAATAATTCTGAGATAAAAGCGTCAAGGTTTCCCGATGGCCCCACGTGAAGAAGACACCAAGGTTTTTACTTGGGGAAACTGGAGCATGACTCCAATAAGAGATGAAGAGCATTTCAGCTGCATCTGGGCATAGTGCGATGGCATGTATAGAGATGATAACCTTAGGAGAGAGCAGGAACTGGATTTGGGGAGTGGCCGTGTTTTTGCCGGTACAGGAGCTACTGGACACAAGGAGATGGCACGTGGGTAACTCAGTCCTCATACCGGGCCAGGGAACAGCTGTAGGAGCGTCACTGTTTAAGGAGCAGTGGAGGCAGAGCACGGGAAGACACAACAGCAGCAGGAGTGCAGCCACCAGAGACGGTGCCCAGAGCCCAGCAGGAGACGCTCAGGAACTGGTGGCTGGTGCGCACAGGCAGAGACAGCATGGAGGCCACGCAGAACGAGGACTGGAAACGGGAACGCAGGCAGCATGGGCGACCTTACTGACACGCAGTTTCAGGGTGAGGAGCAGTTGGCATTCATAATGGAGGAACAGCTGACACTCTCACAGCAGAGAGAAGAAAGGAGACAGACCGGTGACATGAAAGAGAAGCAGGATCAAGGAAAAATCTGGGAGAGGAGAGAGGGGTGAGAGCCAGGGCTAAGGTCAAGACAGCAGCAACGCTGAAAAGAGGATATAACCGATGGAGCGAGAGAGGAAGGGCCAAGGTCCAGACAGAGGCTACCAGGTCAGCTTCCAGGGTCTTTCCCAAAACTGTGAGAGCAGGGGGCACACAGGCTATGTATAGGATGCCCTTGGGCCACCATCCCAGAGACACATGAACATGGATCTTTCCCTATTCTGAATTCCTACAGGATGTACTATGGAATTTAGGACTGGGGACTTAAAAGAGTCTAAAACATGGCTTTGCATGCCAGTTCTGCCACTTACCAGCCATGCAACCTTGGACAGGACATAACTCATCTGAAGCTCGGTTTTCCCGTCAGCAAATGAGTATAACAATACCAGTTCCCCTCCGCCACCTACTTCATAGGGTTAAAGACCAGACAATATAGTGTATGTGGATGTACCCTGAAGACAAAACAGCCCGGTGCATAAATTATTGGATTGGTATCTAAATATTCCACAGTCGTCTCCCAGTAGAGGTGGTATTTATTTGTTCAATCTGTGGTGTATCCCACACGGGGTCTAACACAGTATTTTGCACACAGATGTTTAACACACACTGACTCGGAATAAGTACTGGCCTCCTTTTCATGAAGGGTGTGTGGCAGGATGTCTTCTATGTCCCACACCACTACACAGTGAAGACATCATATGTAAACCTGGGGGGAAGGTTCCCAGCCTGAGTTTTTAGTAAGACTCCAAGCAAACAATAGAGTTTAACTCTATACACTTTGTAACAGATTTTCAAATTAGCAGAAGTGCAATTAAGAAAAGATTGCCATATGTGACAGTCAATGATTTTTTTTTTTTCAATTCAGAAGAAAACAGTAAGAAGTTATGTTCCAAGAGCATTCAGCCATTGGGTATAGAGAAGGCATCTAGAGAAAATCACCCGCACACCGGGCTGAGCAAGGAGGCAGGCACTCCCCAGACAGCTCCCACACAGCAGAAACCCACTGGCAATGAAAGACATGCTTGAGTTCTGTCGAATCACCAAGTAAGAAGTTGTTGCAGTCAAATCCATCGTGTCACTGCACGTTTATGTCCCTGTTACCCCTGAAACGGAGCATATGCTGGAAAAGTACACTTTAATATGGCTGCCACAGCCTCACTTACCATTCAATCAAACTCTTTTTATTACAGAGATAACACAGCATCTGTAACTTCACACATTGTTGGGGGGAAAGTAACACACGGGGAGAAAATACATTTTTTTTTACTACCAAAGCAGCAAATGATTTTTGCTGTTCTGCACAGTACAGTAAGGCTCATACATTTTAAACAGCCTAGATAAATTCCTTTTTCCATTTGAGGTAAGTCTCAACAGTGATTTAAAATTAAATTGTTAACCAAGTGTCAGAAACCATGAAATAAGCATAAGTGGTAGTCTCCCTCTGAATAGCAAACACCAGGGTATTCGGAATCCCATAAAACCATAAAAGCATATCTATTCAATGTCTTCTAGATGAGAGGGCCACCTACTTACTACCTTTAACAACCAAGGGGAAAATGTTAGGAATGTGATATTATTATTCTCTTTTTATAAAAAGACATTCATTTATTCATTCATGCAAATATATACTGAGCCCCTAATATGTGCCAGACACAGGCTAGGAACTGGAAATATAGTATTAAACCAAACAGATTTGTCCTGGCTCTCATGGACTTATGGTCTAATGGGAGAGACATTAAATAAATAGCTAAGCATATGATTACAAATATTAAATGCAAGAAAGAAAACAACATGGTATCATGAGAAAAAAATAAGAGAGAAACCTAATTTAACTAGAGGGGAGGAGAAGGCTTCTCAGGAAAAGTAGCATTTAAGCTAAGTCTGCAGGGCAAGAGGGAGGGAACACTCCAGACAGAGGGAACGGCATGTGCAAAGGCTCTGAGGCAAGAACAAGCTGGGTGTACCAAGTAATCAAAAAAGAGAAGCAGAGTTTGAGCAGAGCGTAAAGGGGAGAAGGGCATGAAATGAGGTGGTTGTCATAGCAGGAGATATAATTTGGAGCCAAAAAAGGATTTTTTTTTTTTTTAAATTGTCGTTGTTCCTAAGTGCAATGGGAGGAGGCGAAAGACTTAAAACAGGGCAGAGTCAGGAGTTCGAGGCTGCAGTGAGCTATGATCACACCCCTGCACTCCAGCCTGGGCAGCAGAGTGAGACCCTGTTAAAAATAAAAAAAAATAAAAAATAAACAGAGCAGAGACAGGATTGGATTTTTATTTTAGGAAATGGATGGAGGAAAATAAGAAATGGGGAAGCTATGGCAAGAGGGATGAGAGAAGAGAATGAGTTTCAGGTATATTTTAGAGACGGATGGTTAGGGCTCGATATGGGTGAGGGTGTACAGTGAGGGAGTGAAGCACCAAAGGCGACCCTGGGGAGCGACGGAGCGAATGGAGGTGCCTCGCACAAAGATAGGAACAGCAAGAGGAACCGGCTTCGTTGGCAAGTTGTGGATCAAAAGATTAGTTTAGAACAAAAAGTTAAAAACGTAAAGGTGCCTTTGAGACCTCCAGATGTAAATGTCAAGTCAGTGGTGGGATTAAGTGAAACAGAAATGTAGTGCAGGTGCCATTTCCCTCTTGAGACCTATTTTAGTAGCTGAAGACTGTCCTGCCTTCTTTGAAGGAGCCACTCCCACCCTCTCACCTCCGGATGCTTTCCACTCCCTGCCAGGGAGCGGGCCAACGGGTGGGCACATTGGTCCTCTCTAAGAACCATGAACAGTGCTCATCCTCAACTAGGGCAAGGCACATAGTGACAATGCAGAGCGGCCTGCTATAAACTGACTAAGGGTTATAGATTTTATACATTTGTATATATTATAAATTTTATATACCTTATAAATGGTATATTTATATGAATATGTTAATAAAATATATGAAATATATTAAGAATATAATTTTAACATATGTTTTTATAAATAAACTTTATATAAGAAAATACAAGTACATTTTCTAAGGTTTTATGTGTACATATATTGTGTCTGTTGTTTCACAGCTGTCTTGTGAAAACAATCTTACATTTATAATTTTTTTAATGTTAAGGACAGGCCTAGATGATTAAGTGAGCTCATCTACCATCTCTTTGATAAAAACTGAAAGCATCAATATCTTACATTTTGGCCAGCTGGTAGGATTCTGAAAAGCATGACAAGATAGTATGAAATCATTGCATTGATCATTGATTCAGCTGCAGGTTGTAAGAAACTCTTGATCCAAATCTGATTCCGGGGTTGGTTTTTTTTTTTAAAGTAAAATGTCACAATTCAAAATTCTTTGTTCATTGAAAACTTCCACCGACTTAAATAAGAGTAAAAACTGCAGAAGCAGGCTCACCACGCTTGACTTGTGGCAGAGCGACATTTAACACCCGTGAGACTGCCAAATAAAAAGATGACGTCAGCCACGTCTGCTGATTCACGGGCAAGGCGGGTAAAAAGGAGGGCGAGATCGTAAAGCCAAGGGAGAAGTGGGAACTGTGACTGCATTTTGCTGGCAAGTAGGCTGCCGAGCCAGACAGCTGCATAAAAGGTTGCCAGTAACCAGTGAAGAAAGAAAAGGCAGGTACTTTTGAAATGAGATCAGATGAGTCAAATAATATTGGTTAAGGGGGCAAGAAAGAGGCAGAGTTTTAGCTGTAAAAGATTGAGACCAACTGTTCCCTTTTCTTCTTCTGAGTACATATTTTCCACATGTAACCCACTTAAAAACAGTTTCCAATCACACTTTCACAACATATACACAGTCACGCACTGCTTAACGACGGGGATCCATTCTGAGAAATGTGTCATTGTGCAAACACCATAGAGTGGACTTACACAAACCTAGATGGTGTAGCCTCCTACACACCTAGGCCTATTGCTCCTGGGCTACAAACCTGTGCGGCACGTGACTGTGCTGAATACTGTAGGCGCATGTAACACAATGGTAAGTATTTGTGCATCTAAGCATATCTAAACAGAAAAGGCATACTTCCCATAAAAGTACAGTATTATAACATTATGGGACCACCATTGTATATGCGGTCCATCATTGACAAATGTCATTATGTGGTGCATGACTACATTTTAAAATCACCTTAAAGCCACTCTTGTCCAAGCCAATCATTTTAACGTGACACAGCTTTTTGCAAGACATCTTTTAAAAAGTTACAAAGTGAAACTTTTTAAATGGCCAAAACAAGCATATGGAAACATAATTTCTAAAGTAAAAAGTGTATCTGTGCTATATGTGCTTAACTGTCTTAGCTATAAATTTCCACCATGAATGTGAATATATGCAGACTGCCATTAGTACACTTAAGATCAAATTAAAATGAACTAGACATTGAATTATAAGCCATGTCCATTTTCACAAAACTAAATCCCTAAAGAAAAGAAAAAAAAGAGAGAGAGATTGTAGTACATTGTCATCACATTATTTATCTAACAATTATTTCCTGAGTACCCACTACGTATAAGGGACTATGGGACACATAATGGGTAAGGTGATTGATTATTGAACCAGAATCAGGACAGTGTCTGAAAAGTATGATGGGCCCCTGGGGACAATTAGTAATGATAGTAGTATAAAAATAATGGCAATTATTAACATTAAGTTTTATTTAGTGATTAATACATGAATGGTTCTCAGTAAGCACTTTTTAATCACTATTTTTAATTGTGGTAAAACACACACAAAATTTATCATTGTAACCATTTTTTAGTATACAGTTCAGTGGTATTAAGTACATTCACATTGTTACACCATCACTATAACCACCATCCACTTCCAGAACTTTTTCATCTTCCCAAACTAAAATTCAATCCCCATTAACAATAACTCCCCATTCTCCCGTCCCACAGCGTCTGGCAACCACCATTCTACTTAAATAATACTTCGTAAGTATAGCCAACAATGTACTTCTATTTGAATCCACACATTTATAGGGTATCTTTGTCAACTAAGACAACATTAAAACCAAGAATCAAAATAACTGTATTTACATTTGTGTATAACAAACTATTAAAGTTGGATTTTTAAAAATTTAAGTACATTAAATTATTAATATCTTAGAATGACTGGGGTTTCACTGTTAAAATTTTAAATATTAATTTCATCTTCCTTCATCTTTGTAAAATTTCTATTTCACATGCTTTATGACATAATACTATTGTACATGTATAAAGTTTATTAATAAATATATTTCGAATATAACATGCTCAAAACTTTTTTTTTTTTTTTTTTTTTTTGAGACAGAGTCTCGCTCTGTTGCCCTGGCTAGAGTGCAGTGGTGTCATCATAGCTCACAGCAACCTCAAACTCCTGGGCTCAAGCGATCGTCCCGCCTCGGCCTTCCAGGGTGCTAGGATTACAGGCATATGCCACCATGCCCAGCCTCAAAAACTTTTTACTGATGTGGTGCACAAATGAAAACTATTTGGGGAACCACTGATATAAAGGATCATTGTCCCATGAATGGGAATCAATGAACGAGGGAAGGCAAGGGGTCTGATTTTGAGTATGTTGAAATATATTGAGTTTAATGTGTCATGTAGACAGCTGAAAGGCAAAAGCACATGTAGGTCTGGAGTTCAGCTAACAGACTGAAGCTATATTTAGGAATCGGCCACACAGAAGTGATCATAAGAGACAGGAGAAGGGACGAAAAATGTGAAAAAGAAGACAGCAGAGGCCTATATAGAGGACAGTGCCTACACTATGTATGGTAGTCCCTCCTTATCCACAGGGGATCTTTTCAAGACCCCCAATGGGTGCCTGAAACCTCAGATGGTACTGAACCCACTAGCCATCAACCGGAACACATTTCTGTTCATGTCTTCCACCCACAAATTTAATGCCTTTTCCATCTTAACTGAGCACTTAGCACACACTGTGGCCATAACTTTTGCGGTCTGCGCTGGGACAGCAAAACTGGCACGCGATTCTTTTTCCTTCTTCATAATTTCACAGATAGAAGATTCGTTCTTAACACAGATTTTAGCAACCTCAGATACGGTTTATTACCTTTCCTTATTAAGTCAAGAACTTTCACCTTTTCACCTGAAGCACTTTATGGCTTCTCTTTGGCATTATCGACACTGTGCTTCGGGACCATTATTAAGTCAAGTAAGGATGACTTGAACACAACCACTGCAATACTGTGACAGTCTATCCGATAACCAAGGGGATACCACTGGGTGACCAAGCCTCCCTGTCCCTGAGCTTGCAGGCCCACAGGGAAATCAGCCTCTTTTGACATCAAACTCCCCTGAAGGGGCTGCAAGCACAGAAAGATGGTATTGCCATAGAGTAGCACATAATATTCACTATTACAGGATGGAGCTGTGACCCGAAGCTATCACTGTTTTTTGACCACTCTCCTGTGGTAATAAGTGGAATACAACTTTACAACCAAGGCAAAATTAGCTTTCCTTTTTTGACTACTGAACTCTAATTAATTGAACTATCTAAAGACACAAACACCGTCAAGCACTATTCACTAAACTTAAATTTTATTTCAAGATCAAGATATAAAAAACATGAATGTATTTCATTTTAGCTGCTATCTTTTAGCACAAGGTCTGTTCCAGCATGGTCTATAATTAAAGGGACAATTCAATTTTTAAGCATCTAGAAATATGGATTGAACAGAACCAATGATTCAGGAAAAAACATAAAACGAAAATTTAACTTGAAAAAATAGTCTAACTTGTTAAAACAAGTGATATAAAATTGAGACATTCTAAAATCGTATTAATTTATTGTTTTTGAGACAGGGTCTCACACTCTGTTGCCCAGGCTAGAGTGCCATGGCATCAGCCTAGCTCACAGCAACCTCAAACTCCTGGGCTCAAGCGATCCTCCTGCCTCAGCCTCCCAAGTAGCTGGGACTACAGGCGTGCACCTCGACGCCCAGTTCATTTTTCTATTTTTAGTAGAGATGGGGTCTCGCTCTTGCTCAGGCTGGTCTTGAATTCCTGCAATCCTCCCGCCTTGACCTCTCAGAGTGCTAGGATTACATGTGTGAGCCTGGCCTAAAATTTTAATTTTCATAAATGTTCTGATTATATTCCAAGGTCAAATGAAATATCCACCTATGAAACTGTCATTTTTCATTAAACACCCAAGGAATAGTTCCTTATACAAATGAAAAAATATTTTAAATTTTAAAAAGAGGAACCAAACCATCTAAAAATTAGGTTGTTAAACCAGAGGAGTACTGATATTCACCAAGTACTGCATGTTTTTCTCCAAACAGAGATTGTATCAAATTATCTGCTCTAATGAAAGGAAAAAGAGATACAAGTGAGAACAGAAAATATATAACCCCAAGATTATTTTTTTATAATTAGACCCCTTAACAATCTATAAACATTGCTTGGGAAGGTTCTTATTCTATTGCATATTGTTCATAGGGGATCCAAGAAAGTAACACCTAACAACCGTTTATTAAAGATGTTCTGTCTATAGTAGGAGAGTGTCCAGCAAGGCAGATATTCTGGAGCTCATCAGAGAGGTTAAGGATATATTAATAAATTTAGAAGTTGTCCACATGTATTTGATAATATAGGTGGTAAGAATGAATGGGATGACTCATAGACAAGGTAGAGCAAGAAGCAAAAAGACCCAAGGCCAATCTCTCTGAATCAGCGCTTCTCAAAGTTTAGGAAGCTTATGAAACAGATTACCAGACCCTATCCTGAGAGTCTGATTCAGAATATTTGATGTGGGGCCCAAGTAAATGGGTTTTGTAACAAGAACTTCAGATGATTCCAAAAGTAGATGTTGTGTGGAACAGCCTTTGAAAAACACTGCCCTAGACCAAAAAGGAAAAGTTGTTAACTTGGACCTTACCAAAATTAAAACCCTTTTCTCTATAAAAGATCCTGTGAAGAGGATGAAAAGACAAGTTACAGACTGGGAGAAAACATCTGCACATCAGAATAAGCTCTGTGGATTGTACCAATGTCAATGTCCTGGTTTTCGCATAGTACTATAGTTTTGTTAGATGTTACTTTTAGGAGAAACTGGGTGAAGTGTGCACAGGATCTTCCCGTACACTTTTAGGCAACTACCTGTGAATCTATAATTATTGCAAAACAAAGAGTCTTTAAAAAAATGACTGTCTTATCTCTCCCTCTCTCTATCACATTGGTAACAAGCCAGTGGATTATACTACAGCCTGATTAGTTCTACTCTAAAGGGCTGAAGTCCAGCAAAGGTTGGCAATTCACAACCTGCGAAACCTTTAACCATGCTAACCTGAGTTGGCAGACATTCCCTCCAACTCCATATTAATTCAGACGCAAGTGTAAAAGCTGTTGTCATTATTACACTTTCTAAAGTATTATTATGACAGGTACCACGGAAATTGAGTAAATGATATGACTCCAGACATACATGGCAATTAACATTAAGGACTGTCATGAAAATATTTCCATTTTTCTCCTATTAATGTAATCCTGAATGAACATTCAGTCTTTAAGACTATATGATTACTACTATTAAAAAGCTGAATAATAAATTATTCAGCTTTTTTGAGAAAAGGAGAAAAACTGCCACTAGAGAACTATTACTGTCTCAATATATAAAGTGCGCTGGCAAGAGTATTTTCAGCAGCTCTAGAATGGCGCCAACTGTGAATAATAATAGTAATGATAATTGCTAGTACTTATGAAAGAATTACCATGTGCCAGATATTGTGCTAAGCTCATCATGGTGAGTGGATCCGCTCAATACAGCAACCGGTGGGGTAGGTATTGTTACTAAAGACGTAGAAAATAGGGAGATTAAATAGCTTACCCGTGGCCAGATCTCTTATGATGCCGAAGTCCAGACTCCAGCCACTGAACACCCTACAGAAGCCCCTCGCACTGTTCCCACACATCATCATTACCGGAACATTCCCAGAGGAGGAGGGGTTCTCCAGGAATGCTCTCGAATGTGAGGGGAAGTAAGGACACTGACTTCTGATGAGGTTTTTCATCTAACACTAAACATTTCGACAACTAACAAAAGTAGTAATACCCACAGTAATTCCAGTAATTGTGGATGAATTAACATTGAAAACGGAACGACCAGAAATGAAGGAGTCTTACTCTTAGCGCATCGAGAAGACTCAACAAATTCAGAGGAAACAGCCATGATAAAATAAAGCCAAGTAAAACCCATGAAGATAGCCACAAGGTGTAAGAGAGCAAGCCCATTTTACAGGAGTTTGATATTCATCAGAAGTTGGTTGTTATCTGATTTCTAATCTCACTTTTATGTGTATTTAATTTCTGAAGCCAATTCAAGGATTCCTTCTGAGTATTTTCTCATCTTTTTTTTTAAAGGAGAAGAAACCCTAATTCCAAGCTTATCCAAGATTGAAGAAGTTCCTCTTCCCCTTTCTACACTTAGAATATTGCACATGTTTCTGGAATCAACTGTTTTGAAAATCCTTGAAGAATTGGAAAAAGTGGAAAATAACAAACTAAAGTTCCAAATATTATGAAAAAAATTACATTCCAGGCAGTACACCACTGGGCTGTTTCTATTCAGGCCATTAGGAAATATCTTTATATAATTATTTGATATACAATGTTGGCTGCAACTACAAATTATCTGACAGTTTAAAAAAAAAAAATCAAGTGTTCTGAGTCATGGTGAAGTGTTTCTAGAGAGAGCCCTTAAGAGTACTTAAATGAGAACACTTGAGGCCCAGGAACAGGTCCTACCCCACTACATAGAATGGAAAGGTACTGAGGATGGGGTATTTCTGGGACACTTTTTTTTTTTTTTTTTTTTTTTGAGACAAGGTCTCGCTCTTTTGACCAGGCTAGAGTACAGTGGCATCATCATAGCTCACTGCAACCTCAAACTCCTGGGCTCAAGCGATCCTCCTGCCTCAGCCTCCCATGTAGCCGGGACTACAGGCACATGCCACCATGTCCAGCTAATTTTTCCATTTTTTGTAGAGATGGAGTCTCACTCTGTTGCCTAGGCTGATCTCGAATATCTGGCCTCAAGTGATCCTCCCATCTAGGCCTCCCAAAGTGCTAGGATGACTGGCATGAGCCACTGTGCCCAGCCCTGGAGCACTATTTTCAAATACCAATTTGAAGCTGTTAATTCCAGAATAAAGTACTGGGCTGAGTGGTAACCTCAATGTCCTGCTAATAAAGAACAGCATACCACATGATTGCAAGCAAAATTCAGTATGTTATTGAAACCCTGAGAGTAACGAGCTAGGTAACTCAGTTTCCTCCTCTTTAAAGGAATAATAAAAGCAACTAATAATTATTTAGTGAACTGTGACAGTGTACTACTAACCTTCTGATTTGACCATCCAATCACTTTATGACATAGGTACTGTTATCCCATTTTACATGTGAGGAAACTGAGGCTCAGATAGGTTCAATACCTCATCCAGGATTATACAGCAAGTAGGGCCAAAGTTAGGATTCAAATCCAAGCACTTTGAATCCAGAGCCTTCGCCTCCCTTTAGCCATGGTGCCCTATGCCTCTTGAACTAGTAATTTCCAAACTTGCTTACTTCCTTGAAACCAAGGAAAGCATAATAAATTATTGATATAGTAAATTTAAAGTTAATATATCTTTATGTAATACCATTATCTTAGACCAGATTCTAGAATGAGCAAACAGCAAAATATGGCAAATACTTAGGAAAAATGTATAGGAAAAACTTCGAATAGAGGAAAGTTATACTATTATTTTATCTGCGACATAAGAAAAGATACTATTGTTTTACCCAGTTTATGGATTTGAGCAGAACGCCTGTGTCCAGTTCCTACGACACAGGAGCACAGTTTAAGAATCCCTAAGATCGATGTCAAAGACATGGAAATTTGAACAAGGATTAACCATATTTATTTAAATTTATAAATTTGCTTATTGGATTTGTATAGATTAAATGGATGCCGGAGGTGGTGAGGATGTGGGGAATGGGCTGCTCATGTATTATTGTGGGTGGAAATGTACATAGATGTTCACTGTGGTGCTAATTATAAAACAGAAGGTGGAGGCTATTGAAATAGCCCATGAGAGGAATTCATTAATTACGGCATGCTATGGAATCTGTTAACAATGCAGATGTATATTGGTTGATACGGCAGGTATGTTTGTGCTATAGATTACAGGGGGAAAGCAGACTACAAAAGAGCACAAAAGCATAATCTCATTTCTTTTTAATATTTATAGTCTAGGTAGGTAGACACACCAACATGTTAATGGTTATTATCCCATAGAATGGGGTTGGGACAATCATACTTGTCCTTTGAACAATTACACCTAGGACTAAATCTGCCTCCCACATCATGCACCACACACAGCCTTCTTTGCTTTAAAGGAGGGTGGTAAGAGGCTGATCTTGGTGACAAGTTCTCTCTGGCACCTTTCAAGTTTAGACATATTTCATAGCACCTTTGACACTTCCTTAGGTATTATATGCATCCATATTTCATGTATTTGAGTTTTCCAAGGAATCCAGTGTGCCAGTGAAGATCAGATCATATGATACAATAAAATTAAGGTTAAGCTCTAGGTTGCAAAATAAATCAAACTGTGCTGACTTGACGTGGTGAAACTGCAATTGCCTTCGGTGTCCGTTCTCCACTTTCTCCTTTCAGGAACAGATCTTCCTCCACCACCTCAGCTCCACAAGTGTTCAGTTGGCACATGATCAGCCACCTAATCTACAATTTCCAGCCTCCCTTGCAGCTAGGTATGGCCACTTAGCTCTACTCAACGGGATCCGAGCAGAAGGGCTGTGTGGAATGTTGCATCACAGCCTTTAAAAAGGAAAACTGCTTGGCCAATCTATCCCCTCTCCCCAGCCCCTAACCTTGCTACGGGTAGAATGAAGAAGTGCTCCCAGCCAGCCAGCTTCTACCCTGCAGATGAGAACAATGCTGTAAGTGATGGTAGAGCAATGATGTATTAATAGATAGCACCTTGGTCTCTGAATAACCTCTAGACCAATGGTTCCCAAACTTTAGTGTACACCAGAATCACCGGGAGGGCTTGTTAAAACCAGATTATTGGGCCCACACCCAGAGTATCTGAGTCACAATTTGCATTTTTAACAAGTTCCTAAGTGATGCCAAGGCTGTTGGTCTGGGGGTAGGAAAAAGGGCTAGGAAGCATATCTTGATAACTAACGATTCTAGACCTGCTTTGCCATTGAGGTGGTCATTAGCCACATGTAGTTACTGAGCATTTGGATGGTGGGTAGGTAGACTTAGGAATGAATTTTTAATGTTACTTCATTTTAATGAATTTAAAAACCATACACGATCTAGAGGTCATTCAGAGACCAAGGCTCTATCTAACTTATTGTGTGTCCCCGGAATTCATGTCCTGGAAATTTGGTCCCTGGTGTGGAGGTGTTGGGAGGTGAGGCCTTTAAGAGGTGATTAGGTCACTAAAAGGGATTAATGCCACTTCCTCTCAGGACTGGGTTAGTTACCACAAGTGCACATTGTTATAAAGCGGGGCAGCCCCTCATGGTTTGCCCTTTTGCACAGGTGTACTTGCCTTCCCACTTTCCGCTATGCTATGATCAGCACGAGGCCCTCACCAGTTGTGGCTGCCCAATCTTGGACTTCGGAGCCTCCTGAATTGTGAACTAAATAAAGCTCTTTCCTGTATAAATTACCAAGTCTCAGGTATTCTGTTACAGCAACAGAAAATGGACTTAAGAAAACCAATATTTGATCCAGTTAATGGAAAATTTTTAAGTATGTTTAGAACATCTTGGGTACGTGAATCTACTGTTTCAACTGTAGATTTTATGAAATCTATGATGAAAATTTTGTGTCCAAGGTGAGATGTGCTGTAAGTGTAAAATACACATCAGACTTTCAAGACTTGATATGATAAAAAGAAGGTAGAATAGTTCATTAATAATTTTCATGTTGAGTATATGTTGAAATAATATCGGCTACATTGGATTAAGTAAATTATTAAAAATAATTTCACTTGTTTCTTTGTTGTTTTTTAACCTGGCTGCTAGGAAATTTAATATTATGACATATGTGGCTCATTAAATTTTTATTGGATGCTGATAATTAGACTACGAATGAGAGAAAGTGGGAGACCTGTCTTGTTTGAGCAATTAGTTTTGTTTGTAATCTCTTTGTAATAGCTGCTTAATCTATACCCTGATTTTTCTCCTATGCAAAATGTTTAATTTTCAACTGGTGGTAAATGTACTAGGGTACTCCTCCCTTTCCACTCGTCCTAATCTTTTTCTTTGTTTTATTCAACTTCAGCTGCACAGAATTGAATTAAACACAATCTTTGATATGAGACATGTTCACATCTGAGCCATGCAGGCTGCCCTCATTCATTCATTCATTCTTCTTTTTTAATGTCATAATAGCAATGATGAAACCATCACCTAACACAAAAATTAAACTTCGATAATAACTTATCTACCCAAAGTTCCCTCCCATTTCATCATCCTGCCTCCCTCTCCCTGAAGTAACAACCATCCTAAATCCCATACTCAACATTCTACTGCTTTCCTTTCTATATATTGTCGTCTTGTCTATATATGTATTCCTAAAAGCCATGGTTATAATTTTAGTTGCTTTTAAACTTATAGAAAAGGGCACTATATGTAATATTTTTAGAATTTCTTTACTTAATATTGCTAAAATTCATCTATGTTGCTGTTATTTTATTATACTTAATTTTGATTGTGGCATATATTCCATCGGGTGAACATACTACAGTTTATTGCCTCTTGCAGCCATAGACATTTGAGTTTTCCCAAGTTTTTGATGGGTACAGTGCTAATGTAAATATTTCTGTACATCTTTCCTGATGCACATGTGCAAGAATTTCTTTTACATGTAAACTTAAGAGTAAAATGCTGTGTTACAGGAAATGTGACTAGTTAATTCTGTGAGGTAATGCCAGAACTATTTTGTAAGGTAGTTATACCAATTTACTAGCAGGGTATGAGATCCTGTGGATCTGCCCTAGCGCTTGATATTAACAGACTTTTCCATTCTTGCCAATTGAATGGGTATAGGATGGCATCTCATTGTGGCATTGAGTTGTACCTCCTTCCAAATCACAAATGATGTGAACATTTTTGATATATTTCTGGGCCATATGTGTTTGTTTCCCCTTTGATAATTGTACAATACCCACGCATAGCCTTTGCCCATTTTTGAGTGTGTTATCAAGCCTTTCTTCTTGATTTATAGGACTTCTTTATATATTCTACTAGTCCTTTCATCTTCAGTATATATGAACCCCATGTACCCATCACCCAGCTTCAAAAATGATCAATTTTGTGTTATCTATACTGCCAGCTATTCCCACTCCACTCCCACAAATCACACTGAAGGAAATATAAAGCAACATATAATTTCAATAAGGGCTCTTTAGATTAACAAAATTCTTAATTTTAATATAGTCAAATATGTCAATATTTCTTTTATATTAATTGGTTTTTGTGCCTTAAAAAATCTTCTTTCTCTGAGGATTAAAAGTCTTTAAAAAAAAAAAAACTAAGGAAATCCTTTTCTATCCCCAAGTTTTGACATTTAAGACCTTAAACCTTGATATATATATACATATATGTATATGATATGAAGTAGCAATCTATTTTCATGTTTTCTCCTAAAGATAACCATTTATTCTCAGTTCCATCTACTGAATAGTCCCTCTTTTTCCTCCAAATCTGACATATACCAAAGTTCTAAGCATGGGTGTGGGCATGTTCCTGAGCTTTTGATTTTATTCCACTGGTCAGTTCATCTGTCCCAGTGCAAGTACCATACTGTCTTGATTTCCACAACTTCATAATAGATACTGATATATGGTAGGGCAATTCCCTGCTCCCTACTCTAACCTTACAAATACTAATATTTTTTAAGGTCAAACTCAGATTTAGCCTATTCTATAAGAGAATGCCTCTGACCCCTCTTCTCTTTATATCTGTTGCATTTGATCAGTTCACCATGCTTAATCCTTACCCGGTTTTAGATTGCTAAACTGTATACATGTTCCATGGGCAGTGGTCCCATACTTAATATAAAATATGCTGGTCACAGAGGAAATGCTCAATGAAACTGTTATTTTTATGGTTACTAGTAAGAGCAGAGTGCCTTTACTGTGACTACTAACAGTGCCAGAGCTTTAGCTGGTAGGAAATTGAGATTCATGATTCCTCCCGACTTTTCACTGAAACATAAGAGACCCAGCACTGGAGAAAGAGGGCCGTTTCATTACGGAGATATACTATAGAAATCAAATGTGTTCTGAAAGAGGCTAGAAAACAATCATTTTATCATTTACTCAAGACATTAGTTCCTACAAGATGCCTGGCACCAGGCTAGCTGCTGGAGAAACCAAGAAAAATAAAAAGGTATTCATAATCAAAAGGATCTGAAGTCCAGAGGGCAGACACACAGAAAGAAATAACAGCAATTGTGCAATACGCGCTGGACCCAGTGTAGCACAAACAAGGGAATTATAAGCTGGGGAAACCAGGAGACTGACTGATGTCCCTGTTCTGCTGCCCAGCTCCTACAAAATGCATTCTTTTATAAATAACTTCTCTTCCCAATGCTTATGTTTCCAAAGGGCAAAGAGATCCTTACAGAACAGAAGAATATTTCTCCATTTGCCCCTCCCGATCCTAGATCCATGGTCTAGCCTTCTCTGCCCTTCTCTGGGCTCCAGGAAGCTGACCTCTATAGACTGCACCACCCAGCACCCCTTGCCCGCTAGCTTCCAGATGACTATGGCTCACGGAAGGCACCAGCGGGAAGGACAGAGGGGTTGGGGTACTTATGCCCACTCCCTTCTCCTTGCCTGCCTCCACCCTGGCTGTCACCGTATCTATACTTACTGCTCCATGACCGGAGCTCTCACTGAGTCCCAGGAACACAGCTTTCTCCCTTGCTGCTTCTGGCACAGAGAGAGTAATGGTTCCCTGTGTTGATAGCTCTGGGGTGCTTTGCCATCACTTGGGGATTCCTTGAACTCTGCCCTCACCTCTTTAATTCATTCCTTCATTAAATGGTCCTCAGATAAATCTTTAGGATATGCCATCCTTCACCGGCTAGGGCTCTTACTGAAACCATGGTTTTCTACAAGTACAAAATCCAGTCTCTAGAAAATATCCCAACAACCTCAAGGGCCTGAAATCTGAACCATATCCTCACTGTCCAACATGTATTGAGTGATTACCTTGGACAGCACACTTTATCAAGTGCTGGGTGTGCCAGTTTCAACTACAGTAAAATTTGCATCTCTCCTGTACTCAGTTTGAGATCTGCAAAAAGAGGGGTCTTCAGGGCAGTTCTGGGCGTTTCGGGAGTGAGTCACAGGCTTTTTGTTTTTTAACGTAATGGGCATCTGTCTGAGCATTCTGAGGGCTGAGAATGGTCCGTTCACTGCTATCCGCAGACAGACTTTCATCCCAGGGCTACACAAGGCCTCTCTGCCTATTACAGTCTGCATTCATTCCTCTTATTAGAACAGCTAAAACCCTGCCACCTGTCGTAATATCCGTCCTGGCATATCTGTAGATTTGTTTTGTTAAACACATACACACAGAGTACTAACTTTACACTAGTTTTAAATCTGTTTAAGTTTTAATCAGTTCTGATTCATGGCAGTAACAAATAAAAATGTGTCCTATGATTCTAAATGGTGGCATTCTGATTCCAGAAAAATTACATATGATTTACTCAGGCTACAGCGGAGAGTATGGGAAGAAAACAATGCTGGCCTCTTAAAGCAGAGTTAAGCACATTCCACATACAAGGCTGTTTCAGTGAAAAAAAAAAATTTTTATTGCATATTTTTTAGACGTCTTCACTGTTCTTTTTGCCTCCCCAGATATGCATTTATTGGCCATGGTTTTTTCTAAACGTAACTTTTCAGTCTGCAGTCTCAGTGTCCTCTGCTCACTCTGCACCATGGGGTTTCCTTATTCGTGAACCATTCGCTCTTATTTACTATTTTGATTTCTACCATTTGCTTCAGTGCAACCTCCTCCTCCCTTCCTGCCTCTTTTCTATCCCTGTTCTCTTGATTCTCTTTCCCTTTATTCTCTCTCTTCCCTGAGTTCATCGTTAGATCATGGCACAAGCTCACCTTCCCCAATGTTAACAGTGTCTTAAAATCCACAAATGTACTTCTGCTGCTACCTGAAGGACAGAGTTCCTCCGTTTAGATGCGGTGTTCCCACTGGGACTTGGGTTATCTTTGGGGCATTTGATTAGATGCCAGTGAGGTTGCCCAGGCAACCACTCCAAATTGTCCTATGATGACCGGCAAGCGAGTTTTCTGCAGCCACTGTGAAGGTCACACTGGCCAACCCTGTGACAGTTAAAGGCGAAGTCTCTGTGCAGTCAGCCAAGGGCTCGAAAACATCCATCAAGATGAGCTCAATAACATTTGCATAATCATAAAATTGTCAGACTCCCAAGGCCATAAGGACCCACGTGAAGGGACTATTTCAAAGAGCCAAAGACACCAGATTTGAGTGAATAACAATAGGTGAGTGTGCTAAAATCATTAAAAAGAACACTTTAAAAACCAACCAGATGGAATCCAATCACTTAGCTGGTGTAAACACTAGATACTCAGTTTTCTCAAGTGATTTAAGAACAGTTCTACCCTAAGGCAAGGAATAAACTGAAGGGCCTGGGAAAAGTCTCTCCATATCCTTTTATTTTTTATAATTTCCTTAAATCATAAGTGTTTAAAATGTTATTGCTATATAGCAAGATCCAATATTGAAAAACATGCCCACACCCACTCAATTAACATTACATTTAACTAAATATCAATCAAAATTTGAATATAGTAGGGAAAATACCCACAACATGGCAGAGAAGAAATCCACGTGTCTGACACATTAAATGCTCTCACAAAACAATAAGCTAAAACAGGAACATCTCTATAGAAAAATGGGAAAAGAACACAAAGTAGCCAATTTACTACACAATTCAAATGGCCAATATGATACAGAAAAATGCTCAGTCTGAAGAACAAAGATGCAATTTAAAACAATGTGAAACCACTTTTCACATAACAGATTGATAAAGAAACAGAATAAACTTTTGGAAGAGCAACCTAGTAACAAGTCTCACAAGCCTTCAACATGTTTAATGCTTTAAGAAGTTACCTTACACACATAATCAAGCAAGTGCACAATCAAATGTACAAAGATGTCCATCCCAGTACTGCTTATTATAGCAAAAAAAATCAGGACACATACCGTGTCCAGCAAATCTCTGCAGCCATTATTAAGGATGACAGAGTCCCCAACATGAAAACCCTGGGGAAGGGAGAGGTTTATAAAGCAGCATGTATAGCATGATTCCATTTTGTAAAAAAAAAAAAAAAAATATATATATATATATATAAATGATTTATATGAATATACACACTAGGGAAGAAAATCTGCGTATTTAACACCAAATGTTATCTGTGTGTGGATAGTGGGATTATAGGTGATTGTTGTTTCTTGAAGGAGGGTCTAACTTATTTTTTTTTCTGCCATAAACAGACATTACTTCTTATAACAACATTTACTTTTTAAATGTTGAAAGAAATTGTAATTTCTTTGCATGCATACCAAGATTCTGTTTTGTTTTTTTTTTTAGCAAACTTTTACTTTGGGCAAAGATTATGAAATCTCTCTGTGATATCTGAGTTTCTATGAATTAGAATCTGGAAGATTTATAGATACGTACGGATTTTAGGTAGATGGATGAACGAGGGATTAAATGACATCACCAGCATCAATTCCTGTCAACCAGGCTGGTGGCTGGGAAAGCTGCAGCCTGGGCTTGCCCCGTGACACAACCACAGAATGAGAACTTCCTGGGGTTGGAGAACATGTTGCAAACCATTACTGGTTACAGTCTTCATAAAGGTGATTCTCTAACAGATGGCCTCCCTCCTCCCCCTTCATTCCCAACGCGTAATTTATAGAGAGAGGAGCTGGCAATGCGGCAGAGAACAGAGGATCTGAAAGTGTGTGCACTTCCAAACACACAGCGCTCTGCGGTGCTTTATGCCAGGGGGACAATTTAAACGCTGTGCTTGTGAGGGGTGACTTGACAATGTGGATTTAGACTCAAGAAAGTGAAGCCATTCATTTATACCTGTTCTACCAGGTAAAGGTATCTAAAAAACATGGCTGGTTTACTGAGTCAACTATCCTGTGAGTAGCACTCACTAATCAAAGCCACATCTTTGCAAATTCCATCCATATCTCTGTAAGTACAGATCGCACTTGACTGAGGGACGGTGCTTACTGACACTCAGCTAGGATCATCGTGGGGATAGTTAGAAGTTTATTACTTAGGCAAGACCAGTGAAAAATTAATAACGCATATATAACCAGCAAAGGTTTAGGATCAAATAATTATCTTTTCTAATAAATCATGCTCATGGCTTTATCTACTACTGCAGGGTGCTTTCCTTCAGTTTCACTCAACAATGACACAATCACTTATTAAAGAGCTCTATATTTACTTTACAATTCATTCCTTCAAGTGGTCTTACCTGCTTATTGGGTGTTTCCTAGTAAATGTTTCTACCCCACACTAAAATAGCTGACAAATACCCTGTGCTCACCCAAATTTAAACAACATCCTTCAAATTCTTTATTTTTACTCAAGTTTATGTTTCTTTCTTTTTCTTTTCTCTCTCTCTCTCTGAGTCTCTGTCTCTGCCTCTCTCTTTAAAAGTATTTGCTAAGTGGCCATCTCTAAACTGCACACGATCAGGATTTCCAGAGACTGTTTTGCGGTGGTTAGAATTTACATTCCATATGAATAGTCTAGTTGGAATAGCCAAGCCCCAGAATGGAGGGGGAAACAAAGAGGTTCTTTACCACAGAGAGTCCTTGAGCAGCCTTAGTGGGCTGAAGAGTCAATTACCTCAGAGCTAAGCCCATCATAACGACAGCATCCTGGGGCAGACCTTGGCTTAATGGACACGGTTCAGTTCTCCCATGAGGGCAATTTTTTTCAGATGCTCTCACCGCTCAGCCACACTCCAGCAACATCCTGTTACTGCGTTTTCCCATGCGGTAGCTCAGCCACATCCTAAAAATCCGAAATCAACAGGAAAATCTCCCTTTAGGAGATAATCCTAAAGTCAGCAACATAAGCAGAACCACGAGTGACAGAGGATGGCTCTGTGTACAACTCAGCTGATGGCGCTTCTGCAACAACACATTTTACTTTCAAAAGAAAAATACATTTTAGTTTCTGCCATTTTTCTCTATAAAGTTGAATGAGGGTATGTACCTAGGAGACCTATTTTATTAACATAAGCAAAGATTTCAAATTCCAATAAGAAGACTGTTCATTTTTTACTTGATTTCTCAAGCCTTGGCCAAACCAGTTTTCAGCTCCCAGTATCTGTTTTGTGTATGCCCCAGGTTCCATCAACGCACAGTAGTTATTACACTGGAAATATGTAGGAACAGAATCCCCGTGATCAACTCGTAGATCATATTAATATGACCTCATCCTTTGTCGATATCTCTAGCCTCTTTCCTAGGCACTCAAAATCTTAAATCTTTCAGAATTAACTGTATTCTCGTGTTTGTGAAACCTCCAGATTACTGTCTAGGAGGACATCCTGAACCTGTGGCCTTGAAACAGCGTTGCTCAGAAGGCAGTGGAGATGATGGTGGACGTGGTTATTTAAGCCTCTCCAGCCTGCTAGGATTTTTTGTCCACAGTCAAGCATATTGAAGATGACATGCCACAATGTCACTAATTGCTCCTGACATGTGAGGTTTACCACTGGAACCTCTGAATACAAAATGGGTCTTGGATTTAATAGCACATAATTAGTTCCTGTTACACTCCAAAAGGAGAATCATGCTGGAAAGGGGTCCGATGGGATGGCTTTCAGCAGCAACATGCACTGATAATAAATAATGACTTACCAAGAATCAGCTATTCGCAGGCTGAGATGTAACTCAGCTTCCCTCCCCCACACTCTAGTGTACTAAGTACTACAAAAAACTCACTTTCCCTGCATCCTTGTTGACACTCTTCTAAATGACATCCTTGGCCCCTAAGGTACTGTCTGTAGAATCCAACTGTTATGGAACTAATACCCTTAGGCAATATAGTAGCATTGAAATCCCACAGGTTTTGCAATTCACCTTGGGATTTTGAAACTTGGCTTTGCCATTTACCATTTTTCACTTTGGGAAAAAAACTGTTCTACTTCTGGGCTTCCATTTGCTAGTCTGTAAAAATGGGGATAAAAACACTCCAAAATATTGTGAGGGTTAAATGTGAATATAGATAATGCAACCAACGCAATTCTTGGCCCATAGAAAGCATTCAGTAAGTGGTAGCTGTTAATAAAACTTGACTTGTTACCAATAGTCTTTTGCTAAGAGTCTAACTCGGATTGGCCTTCCTCTTGAATAAAGGCAAACTGGAAAGTAGCATTGTATGTAGAATCTTTGCAGCTACAACAAAAAGGGAACCGATCAAATGAGACGAGTAGGGAAACAACCGAAAGGGGAAAGCAGAGTCAGAGGCAAAAAGAATAAAAAGACATAAACAAAGAACTAAGTGCAAGAGGGAAAAATTAAGGTATGGAACCAGAGAAGACCCCGCATAGCAAAAACAATTCTGGGCAATAAAAACAAAATGGGAGGCATCAATCTACCAGACTTCAAACTCTATTACAAAGCTGTAATATTAAAATCAGCATGGTACTGGCACAAAAACAGAGCCATTGACCAGTGGAACAGAACTGAGAACCCAGACATAAAACCATCCTCATATAGCC